>QLOT01004177.1:0-11706 GCA_003313875.1 Russula aff. compacta | reverse complement strand
TTTGTGACCTAGTCACCCCAGGGGGAGATTCGTGGCTTGTTTACCTCTCCTCGCAAGTGGGACTTGCGAGCGTTCGACTTGTCGATTCAGCCTTTACTGAGGTCACGGTATCGACCAGTGACAAACGATGTGTATATGTCAAATAGGAAATCAATGACAGTCCGTTTTTACACACAATCAATTGCAAAAAGAGCTGAAGCAATAGTGCTAGTGGACTCAGGAGCCACTGAAAACTTCATGAACCTGTCATACGCACGATGGCTTAAACT
This sequence comes from Russula aff. compacta, assembly GCA_003313875.1. NCBI lineage: Eukaryota > Fungi > Basidiomycota > Agaricomycetes > Russulales > Russulaceae > Russula > Russula aff. compacta. The sequence goes on along the minus strand of QLOT01004177.1, from coordinate 11,437 downwards.
ACCCATCAAACAGCTAGCCAAGCCAAGGCCCCTATATAACGTTGATGGTACAGAAAACAAAAGTGGATCGCTCAAATACTATACGGACCTGCAGCTACAAACGGGAGGGCAGAGGACAAATCACAGGTTCTTCCTCTCAGACCTAGGGGAGCACAAAGCGATCTTAGGATACCCATGGTTCGCAGCTATGCAACCGAAGATCGATTGGAAAAGAGGGTGGATCAACATGAGCCACCTCCCCATTGTTCTTTCAGCCCCGAATGCGGCCAAGGCACAATATATCCCAAGGACCAGGAATGTACCGCAAGCTACCACCAAATGCCAACCGCAATACCTTTTGGGAAAAGTTACCATTGGCACCACAGAAGGAATCAAAGAGGTTAAAGTACCTGAAGAATACCAGAGACACGCAAAGGTGTTCAGCGAAGAAGAATCCCAGAGACTTCCTCAATACACGGTCTGGGACCACACTATTGAACTGCTGCCAGAAGCACCAACCTCGTTACCGGGACGACTACTACCCCTCACACAATTGGAAAAGGAGGAGATCCACAAGTTCATTAAGGACCATCTGAAAAGGGGGACTATCCGTGTCTCAAAGTCCCCATACGCGGCCAACTTCTTCTTCGTAAAGAAAAAGGATGGTAAACTAAGACCAGTACAGGACTACAGACCCCTCAACAAATGGACAAAGAGAAATAGAAATGTTTTGCCTCTAATCCCACAAGTAATAGACCAGCTAAGTGGATGTACCCTCTTCACTAAGTTCGATGTGCGATGGGGGTACAACAACATCCGGATTAAAGAAGGAGACAAATGGAAGGCAGCATTCCTTACCCCCGAAGGCCTTTTCGAACCAACCATCATGTTCTTCGGCCTAACTAACTCCCCAGCCACATTCCAAATGATGATGAACACTATCTTCAGACCAGAAGTGGGGGAAGGGTGGCTCTCAGTATACATGGATGACCTGGCAATACACACGGCCAAACTCCCCCATGAAATGGAAGAACAACATAGGCAAAGACACAGGCAATACGTCCACAAAGTCCTTGACAAACTAGCAGCACATGATCTTTACCTAAAACCGGAGAAATGTGAATTTGAGAGGGACGAAATTGAATATCTGGGAGTTAACATGGGAAAAGGAAGACTTCAAATGAACGCGCAAAAACTACAAGGAGTTGCGGACTGGCCACAACCGAAGAAGCCCAAGGATGTATGAAGTTTCCTAGGCTTCACAGGGTACTACCGATATTTCATACCCAACTACTCAAAAATTGCCAGACCACTCCTCGACCTCACAAGGAAAACCACACCCTGGCACTGGGATGAGCCGCAGCACAAGGCGTTCGAAACCTTAAAAACCCTCATGTGCAAAAGTCCCATCCTCAAACAACCAAATTTCGACAAGCAATTCATACTACAAGTGGACACCTCGGCATACAGCCTAGGGGCCATACTCTCGCAGGAAGGAGAAACCATCACACCAACACTAGCCAAACGCCACAAACCTGTTCTTCACCCCATTGCCTACTACTCAGCTACCTTCACACCCACCAAGCGGAACTATGACATCTATGAGAGGGAACTGTTAGCCATCATGAAATCACTAGCTCACTGGCGACAGTACTTGGGGTGGACCAGAACACCATTCATTATCCATACAGACCATGCCAATCTCCAATATTGGAAATCCCCAAAGAACCTGAATAGGAGGACAGCACAATGGCACGCAGACTTACAAGAATATGATTTCACCTTAGAGTACATCCCCGGGAAGACAAACATGGCGGCAGACGCACTCTCCAGGCCACCAGGAGCGGACCTTGGAGAAGAAGACAACAGAGCGGTCACCATCTTCCCCCCAGAACGAATCAGCGCAACTAAGTCAACACATATAACCGCACAGGGACAAACCATAGTCCCCAACATAAAGGAACTGAAAAGGGCCATCGTATCCCACACCCACGATCATCCTACAGCAGGACACCCCGGCAGAGACGAGACCCTAAGGAAGGTGCAGTCAACGCACTGGTGGCCAGGAATGAAGACCTGGATAGCGGAGTATATCAAAGGATGCGCGACATGCCAACAAGCCAAAATCCTGACTCACAGGAAGAAAGTCCCGCTGTTCCGCATCCCCACACCAGAAGGAACAATGCCAATCCAAAGTGTCGCAATGGACCTCATCACAGGCCTGCCTTTGCACAATGGGCTAGACACGATCCTAACCATAGTGGACCAAGGATGCTCCCAGGCAGCCATATTCCTCCCTTGCAACATGACGATAACTGGCCCAGGGATCACGTGGCTATACCTCAAACATGTATACCCATGGTTCGGACTCCCCAAGAAGATGATCAGTGACCGAGACCCGCGGTTCACGTCGCACTTCGGAAAAGCACTGACCAAATGACTGGGCATCCAACAAAACCTCTCGACAGCATTCCATCCTCAGACCGATGGGCTCTCAGAACGAAAGAACCAATGGATAGAACAATACCTAAGACTGGTAACGGCAGGGCAGCCCAAGGATTGGACGGAATGGCTCCCAATTGCAACAGGGGTCCACAACAACCGGAGGAACAGCACTACCGGACTATCACCCAATCAAGTCCTTTGGGGATATGAACCACCACTGCATCCAGCAGACAATAACCCCACCAACAACGAGGCGGCTGAAACAAGAATACAAAAGATGGAAGAGGCGAGAGACAGGGCCATCAAAGCCATCAATCAGAAGGCACAGAACATTCCACTGGCCCAATTCACGCCCAGAGATCAAGTATGGTTAGAGGCAACCCACCTCAAACTCCCACATCAAGGGTCCAAGTTGAACCCCAAAAGATATGGACCCTTCAAAGTGCTAAAAGAAGTATCACCGGTCGCCTATCTCATTGACATCCCTGCCTCATGGCAGATCCACAACGTATTCCACACAGGACTCCTTACCCCATACAGGGAAACAAAGGAATACGGGCCCAACTATACCCGACCGGCACCAGATCTCGTGGGAGGCGAAGAACAATACAAAGTGGAGCAAATCAGAAATCATCGCTCTCACAGAAGAAAAAGGGAACTACAGTATTTGATAAAGTGGCAGGGCTACCCTGAAAGTGACAACACCTGGGAACCAGCTGACCAGGTGTTTGCCCCAGATCTCCTTCGGGAGTATCACAAGCGCCAGCCCTTGACGAACATAAAAGGGAAGCAGAAACCCCTGGCAACAGCAGCAGCCCTCACAGCTTCTACCTCGCGTCCTCTCTCCACCATAGCTCTCACAGAAGAAGAACTGAGATGTCTAGCCCATCCGACATGTCCTCTCCACTCCCGGTCCCAGCACCGCGTCTCCCCGGAGGCCTTGAGCCGATGGAACTTGAACATCCAGGAGAGGGGACTCCTGCACCAGAGGCCCCTGCCGCCGCCCCAGAGCCTCTCACCGTCCCCACCTTCACCTTCTCCCCCAGTCGTATCCCCATTCCAGGCCCACTCCATGACCTGGACACCAACAATCATTGGGAGGGGCCCCTCTCCCCCGCCACCGTATCAGCCGTCATCGACGGCCATGCGCACCTCACCGCCCCCCAGTTACAGAAGCTCGCCAAGGGTCTCGCCATCACCATCCAGCAGCAGACACACGACGCCCACCTCCAGCTCAGTGCTCTCAGACGAGAGCTCAACAATACTAACAGAGAGCGGCTCCTCCTCAAGGAGTGCGTCAAGGTCTTGGAGGAGCCCATAGAGTGTCCAGACGGCTACGTGGAGAACGACGGATGCCTCCCGGATCTTACCATCCCCACAGAGCAGGACGAACAGTTCGCCCACTTCATCAAACAGCTGGACGATGGGCAAGTGGCAGGACTCCCAGCTGGGGCCACAAGTATGGCAGATGCGTGGATCGTGGAGCTCTATGTGCAACAGGACTCCCACGATTATCCCCTTGAGCCCATCCCCCACTGGTTCCGAGCCAGGCTCTGGGGGGATCAGGTCGACTACTGGCCTCTCGAGGAGGCCCTCGTCGAACTTGACGACTGGAGCACCCATGCCGAGGTTCTCCGGTACCGAAGGTACGACCAGGAGGGGGACAGGATCAGCCGGGAGATCAAGTGGTTGGAGGCGAATCACCGGGCCATTATTCAGGCCATGAATGCCTCCGAGGAACGCCTCATCGCCGCACGAATCGCGGACAAGGTCAAGCATATCGGAGTCGACGATTTCAAGCCCCAGCTGGGGCGATGATCAGGGATGAAGAATGGATGAGGACGTCCTTTCTAGTGAGAGGGTGATGTAACTGGCCTGGGGTAAGCATTCAACTGCTTGCGCTCTGTAAGTTGTGGAACCGGCCAAGAGTCTGATTAGACCATTTGTTCTTGTGTGCGCCTGAGGCACTGTACAATATTCTTGGACTGCACCCCATTCCTGTGTGACCCTTATTGTTCCTCTAGGATCACATGCTTTCTTGGGTCCCTATGACCCACTGTCAACTCCTTCTAGATGCAGTCCTTGTTCCCTTCTTGGTGTTTCCATTGTTCCCAGTTCGCGTCTTAGTTTCTCCCTACCACATTGAGTACTGTTACCTCTTTGGATCCTAGGATCCCTCCCCTCTATAAGTAGTGACTCTTAGCTACCTTGTACCGGCAAGTTGAGTCTCTTGTCAATCTAGTGACTTGCTCATCTATCCTTCTCATCACACTAAGGGGTGGCTACTGCATACTGGTGCAGCAAGCAGTAACCCAGTCTACCTCTATTAGTCTTCTAAGACACTACCGAGTCTTAGCTATAGTCTCTTGTTGCTGTCAAACCCTTGGCGGTGACACACATGGCAGCTCATGCATGTGGGTCTGGCTGGCATAAGTATTTGTTGCCGTGTCGGGGAACATCCAACGCCCCACAGCCAGGATATCCATGCCTCTGTATGCCTAGTCATGCGCCCAATCATCTAGGCGTTAATTAGAGACTCCGCGGACCCACTAGAGTGGCAGACATTCACATCTGCATCCTCTAGGGAAGTGGCTGCTGGCTCATCTCTAACATGACTCCCCTGAGACCGCGGGTAGCGTCTCAGCGGTACTAGAATAACACTAGAAGGATACCTACTATATTCATACATAGAAGCGGACACAGAGACAGGACACTTTAGTGTTCTGGCCTTACAGTTACACAGACAGGAGGTGGCATGCACTCTTTATACCTGTGCTGCTTTGCAGGGACTGTTGCTGACCGCTCCTTGGCACAGTCACACCTAACATGTCCCAACCAACTTCCCGACCAGCCACACCTCCTGCGCCTAGCACTGCTACAGCCACAAATCCAATGTCAGCTCCAGCTATCACCTCGTGCATCTCGAACGCCTACAGCTCCACTTTCCATGTTCCTCCAGGCATCAAACTGGCCCAATTCGATGGGACAGATTGGTTGGAATGGTCTGGCACTTTTGAAGCCATCTTGACCATCTGAGGCAGAGGACCACCTCCTCTACACCATTCCACCCACTGGAGCAGATGCAGGAGAATGGTACAACACGCAGTGGCGTCTCAGTGCCTACCTGCGCCTCTACATAACCTCGGGAGTCTACTCCCAAATTTCCGACCCCAACATATATTACAGCCTGAAGGAGAAGTGGGACCAGTTGAAGCGGCTCTACTCCGGAGCTTCCGGTAGCACCTCCATCTTCAATAACTGGATTGCACTCACACAAGCCAAGCTGGATGAAAGCCAGCCCATGGGGTCTCAGCTAACCAAGCTGAATGAGGCCCGTGTCAATCTTGCCAATGCTAAGATGGGTATCACAGATACCCAATACTGTTTCATCTTGCTCAAAGCTCTCCCGGACTCCTACGAGATCCTTGCTTCTGGCAACCCTTCGACTCTACGTCCTGCTGAGATTGTTGCTCAGATTCAAAATGAAAAAGGCTGCAGAAATGGTGGCGGGACCGCCTCCCTCAATGCAATTGCCCCAATCAAGGGGAAAGGCAAAGGCAAAAGCGGCTCCAGTAAAAAGGAGAAGCATGCTGATCTTGTTTGCCACTACTGCAACAAGAAAGGGCACATTAAGCCCAATTGCTGAAAGAAGAAAAAGTATGAGGCGGAGAACAAGAAAAAGGAGAGTGGAAGCAGCACCAAGGCTGTAAATAGTCATGTCGTAGAGTCTACTGCCTCCATTACAGAGGTCAATGACATCGAGGTTTCCTTGTGCACTGCGACCAAGTCACGTTGGTTAATGGACAGCAGGGCCACCCATCACATCACTCCCCACCACTCAGATTTTGTCACCTATCACCCAGTAAAAGGGACTATCCGTCTCAGTGACAAAAAGCGGACTACTATTACACAGTTAGGGATGGGCATGGCTGTCTTTACAAGCCCTCAGGGAATACGCATCACCCTCCAAGACGCTATACATGCACCTGAAGCTGAGAGCCATATACTCTCACTTGGATCCATTCTGGATAAAGGAGCAAGCATCCCTTTCCACATGAGAGGCTTTGACATTATTGTCAAAAACAAAGTCATAGCCTCAGGATACCGTGAGGGTCAACTCTTTTGGGTTGATTCCGATACCGGAGCACTGGGCGCGCACCATGGGGGGAATACCACACTCCACACCTGGCATCAGCGGATGGGGCACATGTCCCATCGTGCACTAAAATAGCATGGATCTACGGCCCTCCAAGGCCTAGATCTTACTGGTGCAGACATGGCAGTACCTACACTCTGTCATGGTTGCAAGACTGGCAAGTCCACTCACAAACCCTTCCCGGCTTCAGATAAAAAGTCAACACAGATATTAGTATTAGTTCACTCAGACTTAGCAGGTCCTATGCAGACCAAGTCATTACAAGGCTCCCTATACACCGCCACCTTTATAGATGACTACTCCAGTCATGCAGTCGTCTACTTCCTAAAAACAAAAGACCAGTTTCTAGATGCATTCAAAAAAATCTAAATTGGGCTACCACCCAATCGTCCCAAAAACTGCGCATCTTACGGTCTGATAGAGGTGGTGAGTACACAGGGGCTGCGGTCCGAGCTTACATGAACAAGAAGGGTATTGAGCACCAGCTCACAATGCCGGGCACACCTCAGCAGAATGGAAAAGCTGAGTGGTTTAACCGCACCATTATGGATAAGGCAATGTCCATGCTTCACCAAGCTGGCTTGTCAAATGGCTTTTGGGAGCACGCTGTTAGCACTGTGGTGCACGTCTATAACCGCACTCCCATCCGATCACTGGAATGGAAAACCCCACTGGAGAGATGGAGCCCTGGTCAGGTTCCGGATGTCTCCTATTTTCGCGTCTTTGGATGCCAGGCATATATGCATGTGCCAGCTGACAAGCACTGGAAGTTAGACGCAAAAGTGTGACCGGTAGTCTTTGTTGGGTATGAAGTCGGTAGTAAGGGATACCGGCTATGGGATAAAAGTACCCACTCCATTCATCTGTCAAGGGATGTGACTTTTGATGAGAGCAGCTTTCCCCACAAAACACTTGAGACCGCACCCTCCCAAGCGGAAGGCAGTGCAACACCACGTCTTTCACTCCCCACACCATTTTATCCAGCGAGTGCAGAGCCTCACCAGCCTGCAGCGCCACCACCACCCCATGTAGCGTCACCCACCTCCTCTACTGATGATGAGGATCGGGTTGATGATATGCTTGCACCCAAGGAAGAACGGCCAGTCACGCCCTCCCCTTCTATAGCTCCGTCCCCTACTACACCTGTAGTTAAGCGCCCTCTGCCTATGATGCCACCACCTTGGGTCCCCACTTCACGAACCTATAAGCACGAAGATGAATCTCCCATGGGTCTTATGATCCCCAGAAGCTTCGATGCCTTTGTGCCCCTGACCCAGATGATCGGCACGAGTTCTGGTACTGAATCCAAGGTACATTGTGAACAATGCCGAACATCCCGGCAATAAGCGGCTTGGGCACACGGAACTATTTGCTGCAGCTTACGTAGGATGGGACCCAGTTACTTACACCAAGGCTCTAAAGCCTAAAGAAGCAGATGAGTGGCAGAAGGCCTGTCAATATGAGATAGATGCCTTAGCTAAAAATGACACATGGGAGTTAGTTGATCTCCCAGCTGGCCGAAAAGCAGTAAAATCTAAATGGGTGTTCAAATTAAAAGCCGATGGCCGCTTCCGGGCTTGGCTGGTGGCAAAGGGATTTACGCAGATCCCTGGAATAGATTATGACGAAACCTTCTCCCCCGTCACACGATTTGAGTCTCTCAGACTCCTCCTGGCATTAGCTGCACTAGAAGTCTGGCACATTCACCAGATGGACATCAAATCGGTGTTCCTCAATGGCATGCTTAACAAGGAGATTTACATGGAGCAACCACAGGGTTTTGTTGTCGCTGGTATGGAAGACGAAGTGTGTAGGCTGAAAAAGTCTATTTATGGTCTCAAACAAGCCTCCCGCACATGGAACTTGCAATTCCATGGATTCCTTTTGGAACTTGGCTTTAAGTGGATGTTCTCTGATGCAGGGGTATATATTTATGTGATGTCTCAATCACGGGGGGAGGATTCCTTATCTCCGTTGATAGTCATATTATATGTTGATGACATCACTATTATGGGTGCTTCGATAGAAGCTGTCAAGCGGTTAAAGAAAGATCTGCAGAAGCGTTATGAAATGTCAGACCTTGGGGAAATAGGGTCCTATCTGGGGATTCGGATTACCTGTGACAGGTCTCGGAAGCGCATCGAGATTGACCAGTCTGGTTATGTCAAAGATGTACATGACCGTTTTGGCATGGCGGATGCAAACCCCCATAATACACCCCTTCCAGCAGGTGCAGATGTGCACCTTGTCAAAAATACTGAGCAGGCCTCCCAAGCAGAGATAAAACACTACCAAAGCCTCATAGGCAGCCTGCTATATGTACAAATTGGCACTCGCCCGGACATCTCCTTTGCTGTATCATGTCTGGCCCAGTATGCAGCAAATCCCTCTAAACAACATCTACACCTAGCTCAATACGTTCTGGCCTACCTAGTGGGCACTGTGGACATGCACTTGTGCTACGATGGGGCCAATGGCGATGGCCTTCATGGCTATTCTGACTCCAGTATGGGGGACAATACAGAAGATCGTCATTCCACTTCTGGCTACGTATTCCTTCTAGCTAATGGTGCAATTTCCTGGTCATCCCGTAAACAAAAGACCATTGCCCAAAGCACTTTGGAAGCGGAGTACATGGCCCTGGCTGATGCGGCCAACCAAGCTGTCTAGTACTGTAGTTTCCTTAAAGAACTAGGGTACACCATCGAGGACCCAGTCCCTCTCCATGGTGACAATAAGGGTGCAGTAGACCTTGCACTAAACCCTGTCACTGGTCGTCGATCCAAGCACATCGACATTAAGCATCATGTCATTCGCAAGTACATAGAGGATGGTCAGATTTCTCTAATATGTACACCTACAGAAGAAATGGTTGCAGACAGCCTCACCAAGTCGCTCTCGCATGCCCTGCTTCTGCGCTTCAACCCTGACATGGGTCTTTATGCTCCATAATTGTTGGATCACAGGGGGATGTTGAGACGGACATCTGTGCGGCAAGTCCCGGACCAGACAGTCTCATGCTCAGGGGTTCAGTAGAACCGGCCCGGACATTACAGGAGGCACTTATTGCTCCAGGACAATTACGGACTTAGAACGATTAGTAGCACATGGACTCCATGAACATCGGACTTGTTATGATACCCTAGAACAATGTGCTTATGCCCCTATGGCCAATCTAAGAACACTATTATGTCTTATGACCGATTATTGTATGATCGGACTGTTTCAGATTGACACTTAGACGTACATTCCTTTACGATCTCGTAGTTACAATCACACACGCTCATTACCCTTGTTTTTCACTTGCACGTACACCTTCTCAGGGTTTAGGGTACACATGAAGTCACAGGACTGTTTCTGCATTTGGCTATGCGATATTGTGGATGCCTCTAGTCACCCCTTAAGGACTTATGTACATGTGTAGACCGTAGAGTGTATAAATACACCTTTGGGAGTGAGCAAGACACCTCATCTCCTACAGAGCCATCTCTGTGTCCCACCTCGGAACCACTGCACTTCAACACTTCTGCCAGTCTCCAAGGCCGTGCCAGCCTGATGACAGCACAAGCTATAAATGCCAGTGCGACGTGGGCCAAGAGAGTGCATGTATGGCCGAGCAGCCTTTGCCCATGAGCTTGGCTCAGAAGAGAAGAGGCCAAGGTGTGTCTGCATGACTGGCCGTCTGAGAGTGACAACGCGCGTTGTGGATGATGGCGTGGTCGTGTGTGGCCCATGATCAAGTTTATTCATATGTTCATGGACATTGGCATTCTGGGCTGGGACACTGTACGAGGCAGTTGTCGCAGAGGCAGTCGTCATGTCTTCGTGTGCTGCCCTGCTCGTCCCTTCACACGTGGCTCGTAGCACGGGAGCCGAGTATGCTTACATTATGTCTGTGCTGTTCGCGCGAATGTAGCACACATAAATCACTACATCTTTGTAGTTTTGTGTGCTCTCAGACTCACATTAAATCGGCCCTCCGACAATAAATCAAACCCTGGGCTATCACATCCAGGGTTGAAGCTTGAAGTCCCGAAGTCATGATATTGGCCTATTCAACCGGCAACATTTTTAGCGGTACAAAACTATGACATGGCCACCTTGATGGCCACACCGACATGCTGCGCTCTACAGTATTTGCTCTTGTGTGCCAATGTGTGGCCTCGTGTAGGCCATGTGGCGTAGATCCGAATATGGCATTCCAGTCTAAATATGGCAATATTGTTCTAACTCGTAGTTGACTCGTAGTTGACTCGATGACGCCACATCGAGTTCGAGTTGAGTTGGCAACTCGACGAGTCAACTCTGGGCAACTCCGAGTCAACTACGACTCTGCGGCAACACTAGTGGAACCTTTACGACGATTCGCCGTGTAGTGCCCGCAGCCCATTTCCATTCCTAAAGTTCAGACGACAATATGCCGTTTGACTTCATTGACGACGACACCCTTAATCACGCTTCATTGGATACTCCAGTGAATGATGCACTGAATGAATTGTTCCCCCCGCCTCAGCAGGTAAACATTGGCCTCGCTGTAAACATCCTCCTCGCTGTAGTAGCGAATTCTCCCAAAGACACGTTCATCTCTATGAATCAGCGCTCGAGTACGTCGATTATAAAGGATCACTCGCGGGATCCTGATGCGGACGAGAATTCGAATTTGGAGAAACTTCTCGTTTCGTGTTGGCAGGCTGGCGAATTCAGCAAAATACGACGTCTGAGTGAGCACAGTTTCACCAACTCGCTCATTTTAGCTATGTCTTACAGCACCGCAGAAATTTTGCGGCCAAAGCCTAGACAAACCAGCTGGGAGGACAGTAAACGGTATATATAATCTTTCTTTTCTGTCTCGAGGCT
>QLOT01004172.1:0-18226 GCA_003313875.1 Russula aff. compacta | reverse complement strand
TTTCGGTGCCGCAATGCACAACCTCTCAGGCGCTGTCAATGTCCTCCTGACCCTGATCTTCAAGCCATCGCTTCTCCTTCTCACCCGTCCCGGCCAGTCCGAAGTAGAGCATGTTCAGGGTACCAGCTCTGCATTTTTCGCCGGCGTCGCCGATTGCGAACACAGTCCACAGGCGACTGCGACGAGGTTCATAGATAAGAGCTCCAGAGACAGCGCGACATTATCTCGCATCAGCGCTGAACGAAAATCGACATTTAACCACGGAGAACAGGACTATCAAATAGGTGTTATTTCTCAACAATAAGGTTGTGACGGCAGGTGCTCATCAATCTGTATGTAATTGGCATAAGTGTGTGCTCGTGCGTCCATGTATGCAGACATGTAGTTCAACTCGGCATGGGAACTTTTGTACGTCTACGCCTCATAGGGTTGTGCGCAATGACCAGCGCTCATGTACGAATTATTCCTATACACCTGTGAATTGACCCCGCTGTCATCTTTCGCCGACAGTGGGAATCACCACGAAATAATCCATATACGGCACCATGATCATAATGAAAATGGCCGAGAGGCAATGCATGTCCTGCCACTCATGTGCTGTAAAGCAGCAGTACACCAACTTGATGATTCGTGAATCGTGATTCCGCAGTTCGTCAAGACGTCGTGGAGTACCTTACTCTATCACGTATCATCTAACAGGCCAGCAGGTTGGGTCCATCCACGGGTCCCTGAGCCATACTCGGTCTTATTGTGACTCTGACATGACAAGTCTCTGACACCCCATCAGTGGCTTCAAGCCGAGACCCGCAAAAGGGGTGACATAATGCACATAAGAGGGTCAGGGTCAGACGACCAAACTCTATTAAGATTCGATGATGTAAACCCGCTGACAAAGGCACACAACTTTCCGTATAATTAGTGGCTGGAAGTTGGAGAAAATACAGTGAAAGGAAAAGGGGAGAGAGATGGAAGGAAATGAGGTAGGGCGTATGAAGCTGTTGAAGGGTTGGATGAGGTGAAGGGAAGGGCTGTCATGGATAGGATGCAGTGAGGCCCTGTGGCACCGCGACGTAGACGCCGGGCCCGGAGCGAGACGAGATCGTGTAACACGCAAGCTGGAGCGAGAGAGCAGGCCGGGGCGGACGGCCGAGATGCCAAGATAAGTCCAGGGTTCATAGGCAAAGAACGAGAGGTGATGACAAGGAGTGTGTGTTGTAGGAGAAAGGAGAGGAGGGGGATCACCAGCACCCCCCGCACACCGCACAGGGACGCACGGCTGCACACTCCCTTAGCTCGGACCGGCGCGTTCCGAGTCGGCTTAAGGGGTGGATCGGTCGCAGGAACAAGGGTGCACAAGTACCATTTTCAAGTGGCCAAGGAAAAGAACGGAAAATAATTATAGTGAGGTGATTCTTGCCACCCAATGGGTGGTGATTGCTTTAATCCTGTGAGAGAAGCGAGGAATGGAGAAGATGGGCGCACATAGTGATCCTTAGTGAATCCGAGCGTGTCCCGCACCCATACAGCAATGAATCGATCACGATCGTTTCTAAATGCAAGTCGCACCATATACTCAACGCGGTGTGGCTGCGCCGAGCTCTAAACCATGACGTCGAGCAAGGCGCGCGCTTGCGGTGCGAAGAGATGCGCTCGGAGCGCGGTGAGGTACGGCTTGGGCATGATGCGGCGCGGCGCGAGATGGTGCTGGTGCTGGTGCTGATCGCGGTAGGACTTGGGGTATTGCGGGGACATGGGGTGTTGCGGGGACTTGGGGTGTTGCGGGGAGCGGAGCAGCGTGCCGGCGAGGTCTAACACGAGGAGCTTGAGCACCAGCTCGGACAGCCTTTTGGATGGCTTTGAGAAGTATTCGAGGTAGGACGGCGACCCAGTGGGTGGGCGGTGACAGCAGTGCAGACGATGGCGAGGTGGAAAGTATCGTCGTCGTGAGCTGTGATGCCGCAGGCACAGTACAAGGCACAGTTAGCGCAGTTCCGGCTGTGACCAACAGAACGCCTGAGAACAGCGCATCCTCCTCAGTACTTCCTCCACTTGAATGTTTCATCCCCTACCTCCCGCCCAATCCGCCGAAGAAAACAGCCAAGGTCTTCGGGCCAATGGGTTCCGACCTCCAAGGTGCGTTTCCTTCTTTTGCTCTTTCACCAGCTGATGAGTAAATTTGCCCCACCTACCGATACAGTCCGTATAGGGCATCTATTCACATCCTTAACAATGATATCCTTCTCAACATTTTCCATCTCCATCTACCAATTCCTTTGTCAGTGGACGAAGAATTCGATCATATCACAAGTGACCAGGCGTGGTGCCAGGAACGTTGGTGGTACAAGTTCGCCCATGTTTGCCAAAGATGGCGATCCCTCATACTCGCATCAGCATCCTACCTCCATATATCTCTCATTTGCACGCATCGCACGCCCGTAGCAGATATGTTGGCACATTCACCTCATCTTCCCCTCGTTATCGATTACTTTGACGAAAATCAGGTCATCACCACAGAAGATGAAGAGGGAATACTACTTGCACTGGATCACCGCGATCGTGTGCGCAGTATACGTCTTGAAATGCCTGTTCTGAGCTTACAGAGGATCATTAATGCCATCGTCGAGGGATTTCCCATCTTAGAATGCTTGCTTATGTGGCCTCCGAGAAAAGAGGATACGATCTTGGAACTTCCGCACGCATTCCATGCACCCCATCTCCGCCACCTCTCACTTTCGAACTTTGATTTTCCAATAGGATCTCCATTGCTTACGACTGCTCCGGCTGTCAACCTCGTCACACTCTTTCTTACTGATGTCTTCCAATCTGCACACTTCCATCCAAATGATCTGCTCCAATCACTCCTACACATGCCTCAGCTCGAGATACTCGTGATTGTCTTTCACTCTCCTGTTCCCAACCATGATATGGAGACCCAACTGTTGCATCCTCCGATCATGACACGCATCACACTTCCTAATCTTCGGATGTTCGAGTTTGGAGGTACTAACGCTTACTCAGAAGCACTTCTTTCTCGCTTGACCACCCCTCTCCTCGAGGCGCTGAGACTCGAATTCTTCACCCAGCCGTCCTTTTCCCTTCTGCAGCTTCAGCAATTTATCAGCACAATAGAGAATCTCAAGTTCAGCCGTGCCACTCTCGTGTTTGATGAATCTGTTTTGGTATCAACGTATCCCCATACAATGGCCAGGTTCTCTGTATTGCGTATAAAAGTTTACTGTGGACCCCTGGACCAGCAGGTAGCATCCGCAACACAGATTATCGATGCATTGGGGACAGTGTTCTCTTCGGTGGAGGATCTTGCTCTCGAGTATACCAACAGCAACTCCATGTCCCCTGAGTGGGCCAACGAGGCGGACCGTTCACAATGGCGTGAACTTCTGAGGCAGTTTAGCAACCTGAAGAGGCTTCGAGTATCCAAGGACCTCATCTGGGCACTCTCTTGTTCTCTAGAAGCAGAGGATGGAGAATCACCTGTGGAACTATTCCCAGAGCTGAAGGAGCTCTCATATTCTGGAAATGAGGTCGATGGCGACGTATTCACCAGATTCATTGCCTCTCGACAGAACGCAGGGCACCCCGTAGCTTTGGTCCATCGCTGAAATCCTCTCATTCTGCTATGGTCATGTGTTGTGGTGGGTTGCGAGCACCGTTTCGAGCAGCTTGGCTCGGCGTAGTTGCAACACTCAGCGCACGAACACCATGGATAATTCACAGAACACCTTTCCGTCATCCCAATACCACTCAAATCCACGCATGCTCTCATCTCATAATAGTTTTTGACCATCTCGAAGACCTCGGCGCATACATAATATGTACTAGCATTGTTTTCACCACTATCACATCGGCCTTGTTTTATTTGCCCAACGCCTGTAGTTTGATATTTACCTACACCCTATGATTTGATTATCTGATGAGTCATCCTGTCGTATGTGAGAATATAATTCTAACGCTGTCGTGTCCATTTGTTGAGGGGAAAATCATGAGGCAGTACGGCAAGAGTACGCTACCACCAGGGCCAGGTGGTAGGGCTCTGCGCCTGGGTTCGACGATGCCATCCTCGACCTCCAGCTGGAGCATTTCCATCGCTGAGCCCCCGCAACACACCCACACGAGCACCAAACCCGGACCTGAGCATCAGACCAAGTAGCGTCTCGTCAAGCACCAGCTCTGACGGGGCATCGACCCCAGCAGCAGCATGTTGAGGGGCCGGTCGTGAGATTAGTTTCTTTTTGCGTTTGGGTTTCTGCATCCCCTTTTTCCTGTTGACTATCATCGCCGTCTATGGTGATGCTACCGGTGGTGACGGTGGGACATCGGTAGCCTCCGCCTCCTGTGAGCCGGCGTGTGAGTCATTTGACGGGATCATCGTTGCCGCCGCGCACACTCTCCACATCAGTGGTTTCGATTTGGATGAAGGGGAGGTGCACGAGGAATGTGTTGGAGACGTACAGGGTCGGGGTGCGAGGTGTGCCTATGGCTTTTCAAGATCTTCAATCGTTTGGAGATTGCGGTGTCGGCTAGAGGACGAGCGTGCATGAGGATGCTAGGCAAGGAAAAGGGTAGAAAACTTTCATAGGGAATGGTCGTCCTTGTCACGTATGCTCAGTGAATGGTGATTGTTTTATTTGTAATCCTGTGAGAGAAGCGAGAAATGAAGAGAGCTAGACCCACAGTAGTATTCTTGGCGAGCCCCAGCGTGTCCCGCGCCCATACTGCGATAAATCGATCATAGTCGTTTCCAAATCCATGTAGTACCATATCCTCGTGCCCCGAGGTCCAAGCCATGACGTCGAGCAAGGCGCGCGCTTGCGGTGCGAAGAGATCCACGCAGAGTGGGATGGTACTGGTACTGGTGCTGATGTTGACCGCGGTGGGACTTGGGGGATCTTGGGGAGCGGCCAGCTCGGACAGCTTTTTGGATGGCTTTGAGAAGAATTCGAGGTAGGACGACGACCCAATGGGCAGGGGCCGTGACAGCATTGCGGGGAATGCCGAGCGTGCATGTGGGGGAGAATGGTGCGGGGATGAAGGGGCATTATCTGTGGTTGGATGCGGACGATGGCGAGATGGAGAGTGTCGCCATCGTGAGCTGTGATGCGGCGGGTTACAGTACAAGGCACAGTTGAGCGCTGTTCTTACTGTGACCAACTGAACGCCTGAAAACAGCGCATCTTCCTCCGTACTTCCTCCACCTGAATGTTTCATTCCCTACCTCCCACCCAATCCGCCAAAGGAAACAGTCGAGGTGCACCGATCAACAGCCTCCACCCCTCGAGGTACATTCCCTCTTGCTCTTTTCATCAGCCAATGAGTGAATTCGGCTCACATACAACCCGTCCAGGTCCGAGGGCACAACTCAGCGCCTTCCTATATGAGCCTTCCTGACGCCTTCCTGACACGAGGCCGACCAACTGAACGCCCACAAACAGCGCATTCTCATCAGTACATACTCCATCTGAATGTTTCATCCTCTACCTCCCGTCCAATCCGCCGAAGGAACCATTCAAGGTGTCCCGACCAACGGGTTCCTACTCTCGAGGTACGTTCCGTTCTCCTTTACTTTTCATCAGCTGACGAGTAATTTCGGACTTCCTACCAACTACAGTCCGCATAGGACATCTATTCACATCCTTAATGATGATGTTCTTCTCAACATATTCTATCTCTATCGGCCAGCTCTCTTGCCAGTGGACGAAGAATATGATCATATTATAAATGACCAGACGTTACACCAGGAATGTTGGTGGTACAAGCCCGCTCATGTTTGCCGAAGATGGCGATGCATCTTACTCGCATCAGCATCCTACCTCCATATTTCCCTCATTTGCACGCACCGCACGCCCGTAGCAGATATGTTGGCACATTCACATCCCCTTCCCCTCATTGTCGATTACTATGACCAATATCAGGACATCACTGCAGATGATGAAGAGGGAATTCTGCTTGCACTCGACCATCGCGATCGTGTGCGCAGTATACGTCTTGAAATGCCTGCTCCGAGCTTGCAGAGGATCATTAAGGCCATAATCGAGGGATTTCCCATCTTAGAATGCTTGCTATTGTGGCCTCCGAGAAAAGAGAATACGATCCTGGTACTCCCGAAGACATTTCAAGCACCACATCTCCGCCACCTCTTACTTGCAAACTTTGATTTTCCAATAGGATCTCCATTGCTTACGACTGCTCCGGCTGTCAACCTCGTCACACTCTTTCTTTGTGATGTCTTCCAATCTGCACAGCTCCATCCAAATGATCTGCTCCAATCACTTCTACACATGCCTCAGCTCGAGGTAATCGTGATTGTCTTCCACTCTCCTGTTCCCAACCATGATGTGGGGACCCAACTGTTCCATTCTCCGATCATGACACGCATCACACTTCCTAATCTTCGGATGTTCGAGTTTGGAGGTACTAGCGCTTACTCAGAAGCACTTCTTTCTCGCTTGACCACCCCTCTCCTCGAGGTACTGAGACTTGAGTTCTTCTCCCAGCCGTCCTTTTCCCTTCTGCACCTTCAGCAATTTATCAGCACAATAGAGAATCTCAAGTTCGGTCGTGCCACTCTCACGTTTGATGAATCTGTTTTGGTGTCAACGTATCCCCATACAGTGGCAACGTTTGCTATATTGCATATAAAAGTTTACTGTGGACCTCTGGACCAGCAGGTAACATCCGCAGCACAGATTATCGATGAATTGGGGATAGTATTCTCTTCTGTGGAGGATCTTACGCTCGAGTGTACCAAAAGCGACTCCATGTCCCTTGAGTGGACCAACGAGGCGGACCGGTCACAATGGCGTGAACTTCTGAGGCCGTTTAGCAACCTGAAGAGGCTTCGAATATCCAAGGACCTCATATGGGCGTTCTCTTGTTCTCTAGACCCAGAGGATGGAGAATCACCCATGGACCTATTACCAGAGCTGAAGGAGCTCTCATATTCTGGAAGCGAGGATAATGGCGATTTATTCACCAGATTCATTGCTTCTCGACAGAACGCAGGACACCCCGTAGCGCTGGTCCATCGCTGAAATCCTCCCATTTTGCCACGGTCATCCGGTCATGGGTTGTGGTGGAGTGCGAGCACCGTGTCGAGCGGCTTGGCTCGGCATGGTTGCAACACAGCACACGACCGCCATGGATGATTTGCGGAACATCCTTCTGTCATCCGAATCCCACTACAGTCCAAGCCCACTCTCATCTCATCACAAATTTAGACCCTCTCAGCCATTCTGGAGACCACGAAGCATGATGCATACCCAATATGTACCAGCTTTCACGATCGCGTATGCCTTGTCTATTTACCAGAGAATTGTCATCATGATGTATGTAAGCATACAATTCTAACGTTCTCGTGCCTATTTGTCGAGGGAAAAATCGCGAGGACAAGGATAGCACTTTCAGACATGCTGTGCCTTAGTAGTTGACCTTGGTGATTTCTATACTTCATGAAAGTAGATGATCGGCAATATTGTATGCTGCGGCTGTGTTGCTAATTATCCCTGCAAAGCACCACCTTATTCCCGTGGTGTTCGCCTTCTGGCATTGATTGTGTATGTGAGTTCACCAGATTCATGTCATTACTCTCCCACCCTACCCTCTTTTTTCTTTAACAACATGCGTGCAAGTTGATCATACGCAACTCTCCCTGCGGCGGCCTTTCCTCTCACTCTGACGGAAATTCTATTTATGAAACTAGCCTCAAAGTTCCATTGTGTCCTGTGGCCTCATCATCGTGCATCCTCCCTCAGACGCATCGTGTTTCCGACTTTGTAATTACATGCGCTGACACTCTAACGGGCACGTTCACCCGGGATATGGAACAGGGGAACGCCCATGAGACAGAAAGAGCAACACTCGCATGGAAAAAAGAGAAACAGGACCTATGATCGGTACAGCGGGAGTGGTGGGACATCGGTAGCCTCCGCCTTCTGTGAGCCGGCGCGCGCGTTGTTGGAGGGCAGGCAGGTCAACGTTACGTCGTGCACGTGTGCACCCGAGGACGCAGAGGAGGTTGTACGGCCTGCACACGGCTCTGGCGTGGGAGTAATCTTGCAGCATCACCTTTTGCCGCCAAATGCCCTGTCCACGTCGCCAGGGAACGCTGATGTAGGCGAGGCGTACAGTGTGTTAGAGAGGCGGATGGTCGGCATACGAGGACCGCCTGTGGCTTGTCGAGGTCGTTTGGACTAAGAGGACAGTGGTCAGAGGGGACGAGCGTGCATGAGTATGAGTATCAAGTGGCCAAGTAAAAGATTTGGAGGAATGACCATAGGGAACGGTGAATCTTATGATGGATGTCACTCAATGAGGGGTGATTGCTTCAATCATGCGGGAGAAGGGACGAATGGGAGAAATATGGACGCACGCATAGTGATCCTCGGTGAGCCCAGCGGGTCCCGCCCCAATATAGCGATCAGGTGATCACGATCATTTCCAAACGCATGTAGCATGTAGCACCATATCCTCGACGCTGTACAGCTGCGCCGAGCTCCCAACATGACGTCGAATCAGACGCACGTCTGTGGTGCGAAGAGATAAACTGGGAGCGCGGTGAGGTACGGCCTGGACATCACGCGGCGCGGCGCGGGATGGTGGTGGTGTTGACCGCGGTAGGACTAGGGGAACCTGAGGAGGGGAAGTATGTAGCGTTGGTCACTGCATTTAAGGTGCGCAGCAAGAGTTGTGATTGAGCCATCTCGGGTCAGAAAGCCAGGTGCCCTGACGATAACTACGGGGGAGACAACTGAAGTCAGTGGTATGAATGAGTAACGGCTCTTGTGGGAAGTCCGGTGATTGGGGGCGTGTTAGTTGCTGAAGGAATTTGAATCCCTGGCAGGCAAGACATCTACTGTCCACCTATACCGTCCGTCAGTGTTTCTTCTATCAGTATAATGCCAACCTTTCATTCTCGATATTACCCATAAAGATAAACTGGTTTGCTCTGTACCATAATACTATTCCTAATAAGTTGAGATTCAGAACGGGGGGCAACTAAACGCTTTGGGCACAGGGCACAGTTGGGCGCCTTCCCTTATAAGGCTTTCCCACATAAGGCCGACCAACTGAACGTACAAACAGCGCGTCCTCATCAGTACTTACTATTACTCCACCTGAATGTTCTATCCTCCACCTCCCACTCAATCTGCCGAAAGAATCTGCCGAGGTGTACCAACCAACAGGCGCCAATCCTCGAGGTAACATTCCCTCCCCTCTTGTTCTTTTATCAGCCGATGAGTAAATTCGGCTCACCTACCTGCTGCCACACAGTTCGTATAGGACATCTATCCACATTCTTAACGATGATGTCCTTCTCAACATATTCTATCTCTATCTGCCAGCTTCCATGCCAGTGGACGAAGAAATCAGTCATATCATAAAAGACCAGACCTGGCACCAGGAACAGTGGTGGTACCAGCTCGTGCGTGTTTGCCGAAGATGGCGATCCCTCATACTCGCATCAGCATCCTACCTCCGTCTTTCCCTCCTTTGCACGTATCGCACACCAGTAGCAGATATGCTGGCGCATTCACCTCCCCTTCCCCTCATTGTCGATTACTTTGACCAAAATCAGGTCATTACTACAGAAGACGAAGAAGCAATACTGCTTGCACTGCAGCACCATGATCGTGTGCGCAGTATCCGTCTTGAAATGCCTGTTCCGAGCTTACAGAAGACCGTTAAGGCCATAGATAAGGGATTTACCGCCTTGGAATCGTTGCTTATTTGGCCTCCGAGAAGAGAAAATACGAGCTTGGTACTTCCGAAGACATTTCATGCACCACATCTACGCCACCTCTTACTTTCGAACATTGCTTTTCCGATAGGATCTCCATTGCTTACAACTGCTCCGGCTGTCAACCTCCTCTCACTCTCTCTTTGTGATATCTTCCCATCTGCACAGTTCCATCTAAATGATCTGCTCCAACCACTTCTACACACCCCTCAGCTTGAGAGACTCTTGATTGCCTTCCACTCTCCTGTTCCCAACCATGATGTTGAGGCACAACTGTTGCATTCTCCGATCATGACACATATCACACTTCCTAAACTTCGGATGCTCAATTTTGCAGGTACTAGCACTTACTCGGAAGCACTCATTTCTCGCTTGACCACCCCTATTCTCGAGACGCTCCGAATCGAGTTCTTCATCCAGCCGTCCTTTTCTCTACTTCACCTTCAGAATTTCATCAATACAATAGAGAATCTCAAGTTCAGCCGTGCTACTCTCGCGTTCGATGAGTCTGTTTTGGTGTCATTGTATCCCCATACAATGGCCAGGTTCTCTGTATTGTATATAGAAGTTTACTGCGGATACCTGGACCAGCAGGTAACATCCGCAGCACAGATTATCGATGCATTGGGGATAGTATTCTCTTCTGTGGAGGATCTTACTCTCGAGTATACCAACAGCAACTCCACATTGCCGGAGTGGGCCAATGAGGCGGACCGGTCACAATGGCGTGAACTTCTCAGGTCGTTTAGCAACCTGAAGAAGCTTCATGTACCCGAGGGTCTCATTCGGGTGCTCTCTTCTTCTCTAGAAGCAGAGGATGGAGAATCACCTGTGGAACTATTGCCGGAGCTACAGGAGCTCTCATATTCTAGATTCGAATATGATGGCGGTGTATTCACCGGGTTCATCGCCTCTCGACAGAACGCAGGGCACCCTGTAGATCTGCTCTACCGCTGGAATCACATTCTGCCATAGTCACGGGTTGTGGTGGGGTGCGAGCGCCTTGTCGAGCGGCCTGGCTCGGCGTGGTTGCAACACTCAGCGCACGACCGCCATGGATAATTTGCGGAACATCCTTCTGTCATCCGAATCCCTCTCCGATCCAAGCACACTCTCATCTCATCACGATTTTTATCCATCTCAACCATCTTGGAGACCTCGATGGATGATGGATACCCAATATGTACCAGCTATCACCATCGTGTATACCTTGTTTATTTTACCCGAGAGCCGCCGTTCTCCGATCGTAATCTTCACCTACTGTAAATCCTATGATCCCTATATCGCCTACGTACACGTATATCGCCTTCTCCGTTTGTCTGTAGTCATTCGATTGTCTGATGAGCCATCTTGATGTATGTAAGAGTACAATTTTAACGCTCTCGTGTCTATCGGTTGAGGGAAAGATCGTGACGTGGAGGATAGCGCCACCTGCCGCCCAATCTATTACTGCTGCTGGGGTCGACGCTCCCTCAGAGCCGGCACTGAACGAGACGCTGCCCGGTGTGATCAGGATCCTGCACGCGGCGCAGCTGCAGATTAACATTGCCGGATTCCCGTCCAGGCGCCAACCCCGACGTGCAAAAAAGATGGTATCATTACGAGTCAGGAAACACGAGGCGGACGAGGATGAAATTGGTGATGATGATGACGCGATGGGACTTTGAGGCTGGTTTCATAAAGAGAATTCTGTGAGGCGCCAGCAGGGATAGTTGCGTATGATCAGTTTGCACATGTGTATGGCAGGCTAGGGAAACGAGCGGAGAGGGGGGGAGTTATGACATGAAGGCAACTTATATACAAAACTTATGCCAACTGAAGACGAAGGTCCACAGGAATAAGTAGCGTATTGCGGGGGTTACGGACTGCTCGTCTGGAAGACAATTAGCAACAGTCATAATCATACGATACGTCGCTGAGTCAAGTACTATTGTGAAGTATCGAAAATCACCAACATCAACTAAGCCAGAGCAGGTATGAGAGTGATATTGATATCTTCGTTTTGCGCTTGCATTTCCGGCTCTCCTTTTCATCTTCATGATCGTCGCTGGCTAGTGGTGGTGATGGTGGGACATCGGTAGCCTCTGCCTCCTGTGAGGCGGCGTGCGCGTGTGTCCTCGAGTATCCATTAAAAGGATGGAATTACAAGTCGGAAGCACGAGGTGGACGATGACGATGACGCGATACACTTTAAGGACAGCTTCATTTTTTCCGTGAGAGTGAGAGAAAGGTTCCGTCAGGGAAAAGAATTGCGTAGATCAGTTTGCACAACGTTGTCCAGGTTGTGAAAAAAGGAGGGAAGGGAGTCATGACATGGATGACAGACGCTGCGTGCGTCTCGGGGTACAGAACCCCAGGTTGTACTACCTTTACAATCTATACTACTAAATAATCATTCCTGTGTGTATGTTTCAAGAGGAGCGAACTTCATGGCAATGAAGGAGTGTTTCACAGGATGTGGCTGCTTGTCTGGAAGATAGTTAGCAACAGGCTCATCATACAATAACTCGCCGATCGAAACCTTTTGTAAAGCATCGAGACTCACCAACATCGACTAGAGCAGCACGATGCTCGCATCGCACCACAACCATGACTATCACAGAATGAGACTACTTGAGTAATTGGCTAGAGAAACAGGGTGCCCTGCATTATGGCGAGAAGCGATGAATCCGGTGAATGCATCGCCACCATCTTTGCTTCCAGAATAGAAGAGCACCTCTAGCTCTGGTAATAGCTCCATAAGTGATTCTCCATCCTCTGCTTCTAGAGAACAAGAGAGCGCCCGTATTAGGTCCTTGTGTACACGGAGCCTCTTCAAATTGTTAAACGAGCTCAGAAGTTCACGCCACTGTGACCGTCAGCCTCATTGGTCCACTCCAACAACCTGGAGTTACTGTCATTATACCCGAGATTAAGATACTCCACCGAAGAGAACAATATTTTCAATGAATTGATAATCTGCGTTGTAGAGTGTCTGCATCTAACCCTCACATGGAAGGCATCCATCCCGGTCAGTGAATGAGGATACACTGACACCCAACCACGTTCATCGAACACGAGAGTGGCACTCTTGAACTCAATATTCTCTACCGTGCTGAGAAATTGCAGAAGGTGCGGAAGCGAAAAGGAGAGCTGCCCGAAGAACTCGATTCTGAACACCTTGAGGAGAGGCGTGGTCATGTGAGGAAGAAGTGCTTCCAAGTAAGCGCTGGTACCTCCGAACGTGAAGTGGCGAAGATTAGGAAGTATGATATATGTCATGATCGGAGAATGCAACAGTTTCCCTTCAACATCACGGTTGGGAACAGGAGAGTGGAAGTTAATCCAGAGAGTCTCAAGTTGAGGGGTATGTAGAAGTGGTTGGAGTAGATCACCTGGATGGCAGTGAGCAGATTGTGGTATATCTTCAAGAAAGAGTGAGACAAGGTTGACAGCCGGAGTAGACATAAGCAATGGAGATCCTATTAGAAGATTAAAGCTTGAAAGTACGAGGTGGCGTAAATGTGGTGCTTGAAGTGTCTTCGGAAGTCCCAAGCTCGTATTTAGTCTGATCGGAGGCCCAACAACCAAGCACTTTAGGATGGAAAATTCGTTGTCCATGGCCTTAATGAGTCTCTGTAAGCTCGGAACATGCATTTCAAGACGAATACTGCACACACGATCACGGTGCTCGAGTGCAAGCAGTATTCCCTCTTCATCTTTTGCATTGACGATGCAATTTTCGTCAAAGTAATCGATAATGAGGGGAAGAGGAGGTGAATGGGCCAGCATATCTGCTACCGGCGTGCGATAGGTGCAAAGGAGGCAAAGACGGAGGTAGGAGGCTGATGCGAGTATGAGGCATCTCCATCTTCGGCAAACATGCGCAAGCTTGTACCACCAACGTTCCCGATGCCACCGCCGGACACTTATAATGTGACCAAGGTCTTCGTACACCGTCAAAGGAGTTGGTAGATAGAGATAGAATACATTGAGAAGCACGTCATTGTTAAGGATATGGATAGACGTCCTATGCAGGCTGTAGTGGTAGGTGGGTGGGCCGGACTTATTCATCACCTGAAGGAAAGAGGGAACGAACCTAGGGGGTTGGAACCCGTTGGTCCGTGCACCTCGGCTGATTATTCTTTTGGCGAATCTAACAAGAGCTAGGAGGCGATACATTCAGGTGGGATAAGTGCTGAGGAGGTTGTGCTGTTTGCAAGCATTCGGTACGTTCAGTTAATCTGCTTCATGTGGGAAAGACTCGTAAATTAAGACGCTCAACTCTGCCCAATCCAACCTAACTACAACAGCAGTCGTAGTTTGTTGCGTTAACAAAACTCGTGTCACACCAAATGTCACCAATATATAATATGAGCCATCTCGGATACACAGAAAGTCAGGTGCCCCAAGGATGAGTATCCTGTGAGGAGATGTGGCGGCGCCGGTGGGAAGTCCGGTGGTGGGGGCATCGCTGTACTAGCAGTGGCGGTACGAAGATATTAGTGCACGGCAGATTTGTGTCGAAGACGTATATTTCACTTTATCTTGTCCCAAGGACAGGTTGAGGAAGGCAGGGTCAGGTGGAGGATCTGGTGTCTTCGGCTTCGGAATTAAAATTGATTAATTAATTGAATATTTATATGGCAGTAAAGGTAATGATATGTAGACTTACAGGAATTTGGACGGGCAAGACACCTGATGGCATCGTTCGGCATGGAGCACATACCAGCACTAATTCCAGTCATTTCCCGAGTCGCCGATTCGCCAACATGGCCACATTCCCGATGATATATGATACTTGACCTGGTGAGGGTTGATCTTGTACATGCAATGGCTGAGTATTGTTCCGTAGCAGATCTGCGCTTTTGGTCGTTTGAGAGGTTGGCTAGCTGGCTAGCTAGACGATAGGCTATTCACCTCGATCACAACCAACCTCAACGGTCAACCCAACTTCAACAGCAATCGTAATTTGTTGCACAAGGTGCGCAGCAAGAGTTGTGATGTGAGCCATCTCGAATACACAGCACATAAAGCCAGGTGCCCTGACGATATACGGGGGGAGACAAGTCAGTGGCATCAATGAATGGGGGTACAAGTGGGAAGTCCGGCGATGGGGGCATCGCCATACAGGCAGTGGCGACACCAAGATGATATTGAATATGGCAGTAACGGTAATGACCAATATGTTGTACAGTAGTGCTAGATGTTGACTTGTTCGTGTTGGTGGTTGCTAAAGGAGTTTGAAAGGCAAGACACCTACATCGATACCGTCCGTCAGTGTTTACTCTATCAGGTTAAACGCCGATTTTCTCAAAGAAGTTGAGATACAGAGAGCGGGGGGCTCAGTTGGGCGCCTTCCTTTATCTTTCCGGGGCCGACCAATTGAACGTACGGAACGCTTGCAAACACCGCATCCTTATCAGTACTTACTAGTACTCCAGCTGAATGTTCCATCCCCTACCTCCCATTCAGTCCGCCGAAAGAATCAACCGAGATGTACCAACCAACGGGTTCCAACCCTCGAGGTACATTCCCTCTTGCCTTTTTTCTCAGCAGATGAGTAAATTTGGCTCACCTACCTACTGCCACACAGCCCGTATAGGACATCTATCCATATCCTTAACGATGATGTCCTTCTCGAATTATTCTATCTCCATCTGCCAGCTCCCTTGCCAGTGGACGAAGAATTTGTTCATATTATAAGAGACCAGGTGTGGCACCAGGAACAGTGGTGGTACAAGTTCGCGCATGTTTGCCGAAGATGGCGATCCCTCATACTCACATCAGCATCCCACCTCCGTCTATCCCTCCTTTGCACCCATCGTACCCCGGTAGTAGATATGCTGGCACATTCACCTCCTCTTCCCCTCATCATCGATTACTATGATGAAAATCAGGTCGTCAATACAGAAGATGAAGAGGGAATACTGCTTGCACTCGAGCACCGTGATCGTGTGCGCAGTATCCGGCTTGAAATGCCTTTTCCGAGCTTACAGAAGACTATTAAGGCCATGGACGAGGGATTTCCCATCTTAGAGTGCTTGCTTATTTGGCCTCCTTCAAGAGAAAATACGAGCTTGGCACTCCCGAAGACATTTCAGGCACCACATCTACGCCACCTCTTACTTTCAAACTTTGCTTTTCCGATAGGATCACAATTATTTACGGCTCCTCAGGCTGGCAACCTCGTCTCCCTCTTTCTTGGCAATATTCTACAATCTTTACGTCTCCATCCAAATGATCTGCTCCAATCACTTCTAAACATCCCTCAGCTCGAGAGACTCTTGGTTGCCTTCCACTCTCCCGAGAGGCAACTGGTGCACTCTCCGATCATGACAAACATCACACTTCCTAATCTTCGCACCTTCATGTTTGTGGGTACTAGCGCTTTCTTGGAAGCACTTCTTTCTCGCATAACCACCCCTCTCCTCGAGACGCTCCGAATCGAGTTCCTCGGCCACCTCCCCTTTTCCCATATGCAACTTCAGCAATTTATCAGCACAATAGAGAATCTCAGGTTCAGTCGTGCCACTCTCACATTCGATAAGTGTGTCATGCTGTCAATGTGTCCCCATACAGTGGCCAGGTTCTCTGTATTGTGTATAGAAGTTTACTGCAGACACCTTTATCAGCAGGTAGTATCTGCAACAGGGATTATCAATGCCTTGAGGATGGTATTCTCTTCGGTGGAGGATCTCACTCTCGAGTATACCAACAGCAACTCCACGTCGCCGGCGTGGACCGATGAGGTGGACCGGTTACAATGGCGTGAACTTCTGAGGTCGTTTAGCAACCTGAAGAGGCTCCATGTACCCGAACACCTCATTCTGGCACTCTCTTGTTCTCTAGAAGCGGAGAATGGAGAATCGCCCATGGAGCTATTACCGGAGCTCCAGGAGCTCTCATATTCTGGAAGCGAAGATGGTGGCGATGCATTCACGAGATTCATTGCTTCTCGCCAGATTGCGGGGCACCCCGTGGCTTTGGCCAATTTCTCAAGTAGTCCCATTCTGTGATAGTCATGGGTTGTGGTTGTGCGATACGAGCCGGGGGCCTGTCGAGCGGCTTGACTCGGCATGGTTGCGATACTCGGTATTCCATATTTATTATTTACCCGACATCTGTAGTTCTTATGATCACAATCATAATATGCCTAGTTACATGTATGTCGCATTGTCTGTAGTCATCCGATTGTCTGATAAGTCACCCTGGTGTCTGTAAGAACACCATCCCAACGCAGTCGTGTCAATTTGTTGAGGGAAATATCGTGAGGACAAGGATAACACTGCTCTACCCTTGTTGATGTTGGTGATTCCAGCGCTTGACTTACTAGCGACCTACTGTATGGTGTGGCACGCTCCTTTTTAACGTTTTACAACGCATTGTCATTGTCTAAATATATCTCAAAATCCCGGAATATAAAAGACCCCAAGAAACAGAAAGAGCAACACTCGCACGCAAAGAAGAGAAATCTAACCGATGATCCAGGGCCAGGTATTAGGGCTTAGCGCCTAGGGCCCAACCACGCCATGCTCGACCTCCAGCTGGAGCTCTTCCATCGCCTCGCGCCCACGACACGCCCACGCGTGCACCAAACTCGGATCATCGCACCACATCGCGCCATTCTGTTGCTGCTGCTCAGGCTCGGACAACAACAACAACGCGCCAGCGCGCAGCCACCCGGCAATGTTACTCTGTAGCCGCGCCGCGTGCAAGATCCCAATCACACCTAGGAGCGTCTCGTCCAGCGCAGGCTCTGAGGGGGGATTGACCCCAGCAGCAGCGGCGAGTTGGGGGGCCGGTGGCGACATTGATTGCTTTTTGCGCTTGCGTTTCCGGCTCCCTTTTTCCTGTTCGTGGTCATCGTCTTCTGGTGGTGGTGATGCTGCGTGTGGTGGCGGTGGTTGTGGGACATCGGTAGCCTTCGCCTCCTGTGAGGCGGCGTGCACGTGTTGTTGGAGGGCAGCCAAATCGGTGTTACGACGTGCACGTGTGTACTCGAGTACGCAGAGGTGGTTGTAAGGCTGCCGCGCTGCCTTGGCGTGCGAGTCATCCAACAGGATTGTCGTCTCGGCCGAGTGCCCTGTCCACGTTGGCAATTTCGACTCGGATGTAGGGGAGGCGCACGGGGAGTCTGTTGGTGACGCGGATGGTCGAGGAGCGAGGTCCGCCCATGGCTTTTCGAGATCTTTGATCGTTTGGACTTTGCGGTCTGTGGTCAGAGAGGGCGAGCGTGCATAAGTGTGATTATCAAGTGACCAAAGAAAAGAGTGGATAAAAGAATCATAGGGAATGCAGATTCTTATCACGTATGCCACTCAATGGGTGGTGATTGTCTTAATCCTGTTGGAGATGGGAGGAATGGAGAAGGATGTACGCACAGTAGTGATCCTCGGCGAGCCCGAGTGTGTCCCGCGCCCATATAGCGATCAATTGATCACGGTCCCTTCCAAATGCATGTAGCACCATATCCTCGACGCTGTGGGGCTG
>QLOT01004167.1:0-25902 GCA_003313875.1 Russula aff. compacta | reverse complement strand
GAACCACTATGCCCAGTCTAGTGAGACATAAGGGGTATTGTTCTTGCAGTTGCTGGAGGAGGTAGTATAGTTGAGGTCAGTGAGGCAGTTGCTGTTGTTATTGTTGGTACAGTTAACTCTGTCTTAACCCATACCTGTAATAACCCATAACCTATAGAAAATCTCTTTCCCAAGTTGGTATGTGGGCATTTGTGAGCATAACCTATTATCTCTGTTATACCCAGTAACCCATACCTTTTCAAAGGTAAAAACACATAATTATATAAAATGAGTTTTATCAAAATTCTAAAAATAAAAAATAAGGTGTTGAGATTTGCTTTAAAATCATGAACTGCAGTTTTACTATTTTTACCATGTCCTCCACAGCCCTTGACATCCTTAAAAAGGGCCACAGAATGTCCATTAAAGCACTCCTCAATCTGGTAGAGAAGCAGCACATCATTGAGGATGCAACAGAAGAGGAGATCTGTTGTGCTGTGCTCAAGCTCAAGGCATAGGCTTAAGGTATAGGAGGCACTGGATGCATCCTCAGCACCTACAACCAGCAAAGATGATGATGCCTTCCCCTTATATCATGAGTACCTCCAGTTGTTATTGGTTATGAATAAGTTTTATTGCTGGGGTTAATGATCCTTCAGCATATAAACTGGACTGGCCTTGCATTGTTTAATAATTAATGTGTACAGAACATTCCTGGTCCATTACTTCTACCAAAATTACCCAGTATTTAATAATTCATTTATTCAAATATAGCTTCCATTAGAATACTAGAATAGTTGCAAACAAACATAAAACATGCTGATTTTCAAAAAATTTATTTTATTTTTACATTTCAAATATTTATGTAACATTGCCATACCCCATACTCTTGTTGAAATCAAGCTCCCATGGATCATCTCAATTCCGTGTTATTTCAGTTTTTATTTTTCTCATTAATGATATATTGTAATAAGAACAGAATATATAGTTTTGTATCTACAAACTGTGAAGGGTGTGTGTTTGCCCATTCCCATTTGGCAAATACATCGTTTTTCCCCTGTGTGTGCCTCCCGTTTTCCCTACAACTCTGCTATAACCTATAACTGGGGGGTGTTACCAAGGGGTATGGGTTAAGACAGAGTCAACTGTATGTCAGTGGTAAAGGGTTGCATGATGGCAAAGAGAAGTTTAGAATGGGTGGTCAAGCTTGCATTTGCATCTGAGGTGTGCTGCCAGGTGTCAATCTATATGCCAAGTGTGAGTGCACTATCAATCCAGGCTTCTGGATTGCCATTGTCTTTGTCTTAGCCAGGGATGGGCTTGTGCCAGGATAGTCCATCAGGTTCAAGGTGGTGATGAGCTGGGACGTGGACAAATTTGAAGTTAAAAAAGAGGATTGCAGCAATCCAGCAGTTTATGGCCATATTCAGCTGCATATCCAGATTGCTGAGCATGCTTTTAAGATATTGGGCATCCATTTTGACTGGGGTGCACCAATAATGTGGACATGAAGCACATAGAGGGTAAAAAAGAGGCTGTATAACTCAATCTTTGGCTGGGAGTAGCAGCTCTCACACTTATTCCAGGTGATGGACCAAAAACACAAGGGTCTGCATTGCCCATCTTTGCATTCTTAAGACAAAATTCAGCTGATAGCATGCCAAGATAAGTTTATCACAAGGAACATAGGGTAGGAGAGGCATAGTCAATAAGAATGAGGGTGGGTGAGCTGACTGATGCAGTTGCAGTGAGTGGGTCTGAGACACAGAGATGACTTTGTAGGAGATGAGGCATCTTGCTCACTCCCAAAGGTGTATTTATACACTCTATGGTCTACATGTGTACATAAGTCCATAAGGGGTGACTAGAGGTGTCCACTATATCGCATATACATTGTATCCTATTGCAGAAACAGTCCAGCAACTTCATGCACACCCTGAGCCCCAGTCAAAAGTCTGTCGATGCTCGTTGATGTCAATCCACAAAATATAACACCTGTCGATTGGAAATGATGTAACAATGACGCTCGGCAATGTCCGCCCTTTGTAAGTTTCACTGCAAGGTCGGGTTGCCTACTTTAGTATACTCTTACCTACAATGAACCGGTAATAGAATTCCACATTTTACATTTTTGCAACTTCTGTGTGGCTTATAAGATCCTCCAGAATATCTTTTGTCCTTGCTTTGCTTGTGCTACATGCCATTCTGCACCTGTCCGATGCATTGCAAGGGTGGTAAAGAGGTCTCCGAGCATACCTACCAATATCATGCACCACTGCGACGGTCCGAGTCACTTCCATTTAGGCAGCGCACCTTGGGTTTCTTTGAAAATCTGGCACAGACAGCTTCTCCACTAGGGCAACATACTCCTAGTCACTCTGATCATGTTGATCGCTCTTGTTCACCGCCTCCAGGTCCTTCGAGAAATCTCAGGCAGAGGGTTGTACCAGAACACGACCCTGCTCTGAGTCTGCCTGCAGACCCCGGTACTTCCTTGGGTGATGACTTCAGTGGCGATGGTCACATTGCAGTATGTCGATTTCTTTTGACACCTTACGTGCCTCACAATCATAAACTCCCTTGTAGCACAATGCCAGTATGATGCCGGAACGTGAGGAACCTTCTGAGTTGCCCACGTCTTCCTCACAAGACCGCCCTCTGTCAGAGGAGGACGTTGCAGACGAGGATGGGCAACCAGAGAGTATCATCGCTACTATTCAGATACAACAGAAATATGTCCATTGTTTGAAGAATGCGCGTCTTGAAGATAGTCCCTTATCTACAGATACCATCAACGCTTTGCGTAATCCCCCCTGTACAACACCTGACGACGAAATTAAAAATACACCCAACTTGGAATCATGCTTGGACCTTTTTGTGGCACTGGAGAGTTACACCGACCAAGCATACACCAGTGTGTGCAGCGTTATAGAGAAACGCTTCCCCGATCGCCTCAAACTCTTTTCCCATTACCAAATGAAAAATTGGATCAAATGGTTGTCTGGTGTCGTCCCGATTGTGACCAACATGTGCCCAAATTCTTGTATGGCATATACGGGACCTCTTGCTGATCGCTCTACATGCCTATACTGCGGTGCAGCACGATACAAGCCTACTTCGGAAGCTGATATTAATTCCGATCAACCTGATCCCAATGACACTAGTCTTGTTCCATCACAGCAGTTCTTCACTGTCCCTGTCGGTCCACAAATACAGGCTCTATGGCAACACCCCAAGAGCACAAAGCTCATGCAGTACTGTGCTCTTCGGACGCTACAGGTACAGAAAGAGATCAATGCTAGCCACGTTGGCCAAGTAGATGGCTACGATGATATTTTCTGTGGCTCTGAGTACTTACAAGCCATGGCTGATGGAACTACAGATCGAAGGGCTCAAGATGTGGGATGGGCTAAATAATTGACTATTTACAGCCTCACCCTTTTTGGGATTTGCCACGGGAGATTAGAATGCGATCGCGCCACTACAAGGTTGGGTTGGGCACAAGGGGAAGCACGGATGCCGAGTGATGTGCGGGCATCCTTCTCGTCGAGTGCCTGGTACTGGGCACTATTACCCTGCGTTCCTCAAGCCGCATACCTACAGTGAAGTGGGCTGCGATCACGATGATGTCCCTCTTGACAAAGTTTCCCCCCCCTCACCGCACATCTATTGTCAACAGCTCAATCACGTCTTGCCGATATGATGCATCTCACCACCATCAACTTTGCTGAATTGATCTCTAATTTGCTTCGTGGTATGCTCAAGCGAGCTGATTCCGACCCTCTAGAGTCTTGGACTTGGGCTATCTTACAAGACCAGACTTGGATAGATCATGGACAAGCAGTGGCTGAGTCAACACATTATCTACCCGGCACCCTTTTCGACCGAGTGCCAAGGGATCCCTCAAAAAAGATATCTAGTGGGTACAAAGCCAAAGAATATCAAATATGGATCTACGTGCTCTGCCCGGGACTCTTGTATGGTGTCCTTCCCGACAATCATTGGGAACATCTATGCAAGATCGCCACTGCCCTCCGCACGCTCCATCAAGAGCGCATTCCCATTGAGTCACTAATTGAAGCTTACCGACTCATCCTTGAATTCCACTTAGAGTTTGAAGAGGTATACTATCAGAGAGAGAGCTCCCGTTTACACTTTGTCTGTCAAAGTCTACACAGAATGGATCACCTTTGTCCGGAGGTCTTTCGCATCGGATCTCTCACAGCAGTTGCTCAGTGGACAATGGAACACACTATCGGCAGCCTCGGTCAAGAACTCAGGCTGCCATCAAACCCTTATGCAAATCTTTCACAACGCGGGGTCAAGCTTGCACAGTTTAACGCGCTCCGATCTTTGAAACCTGATTTAGGTGTTCCACATAAATCAACACCAAACCAGAAGTACTATACCAAAGTTGGGGCAGGTTATGTGT
This sequence comes from Russula aff. compacta, assembly GCA_003313875.1. NCBI lineage: Eukaryota > Fungi > Basidiomycota > Agaricomycetes > Russulales > Russulaceae > Russula > Russula aff. compacta. The sequence goes on along the minus strand of QLOT01004167.1, from coordinate 21,491 downwards.
TACAACACCCACACAACTCTGTACCTTGTGTCATATCCAGTCTTGAAGCCAATGCAATCTGAGAATATGCTGAATATATTGGGATCAATATCACCTGTATTAATCCCAATTCGATCAATGTGCGTCGATGGGCCAGGTTACAATTGCCAGATAAACATATTGCACGTTCTGCGTGGAAAGAGAAATGCAGTGATCCCAAAAAGACCCGTATTTCAAGAAACGTGAAGGTATGCTAGCATATCTTTACACAGTAGAGGATGTTTATATTTCGATTTCAAAGTTGCTTCTTTGCAATGAGATTCATTTTGGCAAGATACAATACTACTTCCAAATGCAATTCAGCGAGAACCTCATTATTGATATTAATTGCGACAACTTGGCATCCATTCACAGTCTTGCTATGCTTAGAATGTACACCAAGCCCGACGATGAAATACTTCGGAGATCTTCCAAAGCACTATCTGTTTGCCACCTCGATGATGACAACTTTACTGTAGTGCCACTTACGCAAATCAAGGCTGTTGTAGGAATGGTACCGTTCAAACCCCCAACAACTCGACAACATGAAGGGGAGTACTTTGTTGTTGAAAAGATGGGCCATATGAATAAGTATTATGAGGACGAGGATGGTGAAATCAGCGTTGGATCTGATACAGAATCAGATACTAGTACAGAGTCGGACAAAAATGTAGATTAAATGCTTATTTTCCTAACCCTAAACAAAGTTACAGCAGCAAGCCATGCATGTTAAATGTACAATACATTATATATTCCCTCGGCTTCCACATGGTAGAATATGGGGCATGCACAAGCGATTGTGATGCCCAAGAGCCCAACACATAACATGCGCGCATCTGCTTATGTAAACAAGCAGGTGGCAATTAAGATTCCTTAATGGGTAATCTGAGACCCACCAGAATAAGCATTCCAGGTGCTCCGTCCTCTCGGAAAAAGGCGATAGTGCCTAATCAGACGTTTACTCAGTTGTGCATGATAAGATCGTTAAGACAGTGTAAGAAGACTTGAAAATATCAAGCGCATTGACGCAATTTGTGCAAGTTTGAGTGCTAAATAATTAAGAGGATGATCAATGATCAACAGCACATTCAACATATATTGCAGACGATGGTTATTAAATTACATTCATGTCGATCTACCTACAGAAGCCAGCTGGTTGGGAACGCATCATCATCATACGAGGTATAGGTGTGCTTGGTGTAGAAATAAGTATCAACAAGTCGATAGAATCCAGGTAGGTCTGACACACCTGGTTTGCACGCCCCAGGGTGATCCGAATGCAGCAAGGGAACACCTCCATCACGTAGAGGACGAAGATGACATGTCGGAAGAAAATGGAAAAAGAACTAGTCCATCGCGAAGCATTCAGATTCGGTTAAGCTGGATCAACGTAAAATCCTCCGGAATACAATCCTTTGACTCTGTTTGAACACCGGGCGTGCAAGGTGGCGCTGAGTGGTGGTCTTGATTGTGCACCGGAGCACCAGCGCAGGTGGAGGAGTCTTCGGAGGTGCTATGACAATCATTATGGATTCCTAAAGTGTATATGAGTACACGTTAATATGAGAAGAGAGAAAACACACTCTGAACAAGGGACTGGAGTTTGGTGATCTGTTTCTCAATCTGGGTGAACCCATTCTCTACAGTATTTGTGAGCCCTCTTGCAACCCAGAGAGTTTGGCACGATTGAGATAGGCGAGATCAGAGACAGATACCACCTCGCGTTGCAGCAAATCAAGTTTATTGAGATGAAGTTGCGATATTTCTTGGGGGCAATCGTCTTCTGAATCAGATATATGTGTTGTCAGTGACATCCTGAGGACCTTTCCACCAAGAGGAACACATCGATGGAATTGGGGGAATATTTTACTTGTCACTATAGAAAGCCAAACAAGGTCAATCAATGCTTTGCCTCCCATCGTTGATTGTGTCACTCTTTCATCTGACCTGCTCCCTGCATGGAGAATGCAGAAAAAGATACACCCAACTCTGAGGCCCCTTTCAATTTCTCAATGATCTCGAGCTTTGGTGACAACAGAACTGTCTCTGGCATTTCCGGCACGAGGAACCTTCGAGGTGATCAAACCAAAGACGCACAGATTAACGCGTCTTGGTCCATGTCGCAGATGGTATGTGGTCTTTTTTTCACGGAACTATTACTGTAAATTGTCCTGACTTAGCCAACCGATGCTACGGGGTCAAATACGGATGCGATCATGAGCATCCTGCACTCAGCAACTGCAGAGATGCTCCAGGTGGCATGAAATCGCACATATATGGACCTTATCTCGGATCTGGAGATCAGTAAACACAACTGTGAAATAGGAGATGTCAAACATCAAACACTGATGTATGTTTCAATCATCCACACATTGACTTATTATTCGGTAGTTGAATTTACAGCTGGCAAGGATGGCATATACGACACTTGTCAATAGGCCTGCTCACGGAACCTTGGCTGAGTTGGCTACATCTGCTTTGGCTGGTCCAAGTATGCCTACACCCGCTGCTGCTTCTCTGACTGCAACCTCGACTCGGAACTACGAATGCTTGCCGTGTCTTCAGCATAGTGACCATCCTAACGTTCGTTTCTGGGATAAGTCTAGCTTTTTGGATGCTCTTGGGAAGACTGCGACGACGTTTGGCCCCCTGTTAACCCCTGCCAAAACTGAGAAGACAGACTACCTGGAAGATACAAATGGTATAGGGCTCACTGAGAAACGATGCAGCGCAATCTACGGTCATGCAAGGAAATTTTGAAACACATGTCTACAGAAATCTGGATGGCCCCCTCCAACATATACCACGCTCGATCTTGACACTCTTGGCTGCTTCCACTCTGAGATGGAGGAAAAATTCTTGGAGCTGCGTCTGTGTGATAACCACTGGGAAGGCTGATGAGGTGTGGATCCGCAACTATCACTCGTGGCATTCAAATGCATCCCTCAACACAAAAACTGAGCCATTCGATACACTGATAGCCAAGGGGAAGGCAAGGTCAAGGAAACAAAAGCATGATCAAAGTCCATCATTGATTGAGTCTTTGCTCTCTGTTCCCCCTCCTGGACCAAGTCAATTGGTGACTCCCTCCCCTTCTCTGGTCTCTATTCTCACACCACCCATCGGCAATCCGGCATCCGATTGTCCAAGTACGATGCCATCAGATAATGAGATGCTCAGTGCAGCCATGAGCTTATCTCTGCTTGCACAGCCTCTCCACAGTAAGTTACGTTATACGATCTATGCTGCTTTGTACTTAATTACTACATGCACTTTTACAGATGACAATTCTGGACCATCCAAACCTCCCCCATCCCCCAAACGACAAGTCACCTGGCAAGCGCAGCCTCTCCGCAGTATGTTATACGATCTTTGCTGCTGTGTACATTAATTACTACGTGCATCCCTCCAGACGACAATTCCAGACCATCCGAACCTCCCACATCCTCCATTCGAGTAGTTGCTGAGCAAGGGACATTGAGCCCACAGGCAACTGTTGTATGTCCCTTCATATTCACTGTGACTGACGTATTTGACTCCTAGTAATTAGCCAAGAAATCCCCTGGCCTTGGTCACCATATGCGGTCCCTCTTCAGTTGCGGAGGCACCACCACCGCCTCCACTCATCTCAAAGAGTAATGCATCCAAGGCTCCTTCTGAGCCCAGCCTTGCGACTGGTACGTGGCAGCTTTGTACTTGGCTGGATATCGCTGATCATCTTGCGACGCCTCAGACAAAGGCAAGAAGACCAAGACATGGCAACCTCCCAAAGCACACACAGTGCGGTGAGTGCCACACACTCATATTATCACATTCCTTGAGCTGAGGAACTATACCAGCAACGTAGCTGGAAGGGACTGGCTGGTAGAACACCCAGGTGGATCCAAGGAAGCGTTCAAGACGCATTTCGATTCACTGACCCAAGCCCAGATCAAGGTACCATTCATTGACCACTCTGCCTTTATTTGTTTGACATTCTAGCTAGGATCTGAAGGAACGCGTAAAGAAGTTGGTACGTTCTCGTTTAAATGTCTCAAGTTGCGCTGCAAACTTACGGAGCATACAGAAGGAGGCCACCTCTGTACAGTATGTCTATTTCTTTGCTTCCTTGCCTCTAGCTCTTGCTAACATAGCTTTCCCCACAGACAGAACCATATAGTGGAATGAGGAGGGGTAGGGCCGGTAGGGAATGGCGTGGTAACGAGGATCGTATTGCAGTATGTAGTAGGACCAGTAAATGAGCGTTGTTAGCAATCGATTGGCATCAAAATACAACGATTACAATAGCAAAAGCAGCGTGGTATTTAGCAGAAATTTTACATCAATATGCATTGATGTGCATTAATTATTGTGAATACGCGTGAATGGGCAGTGTCAACTGCCAACGCCTGTCGACAAAAACACAAAAATCCGACGTGTGTTAATGTATATTGATGCGTCAGTTGACGTCGACTGCCATCGACAGACTTTTGACTGGGCCTGAGCCCTGAGAAAGGGTATGCATAAGCATAAGAATAAGGGTAATGATCGTGTGTAATTGTAGCTAAGCAATCATAAAGGAATGTACATATAAACATCAATCTGAAACAGTTCAATTATATAATAATGGCCAGATGATAGAAGGAGTGTTCTTAGATTGGTCATAAGGGCATCATCACATTGTTCTAGGGTATCATAACAAGTCCAATGTTTATGGAGTCCATATGCTACCAATCACTCTAAGTCCATAATTGTCCTGGAGCAATAAGTGCCCCCATAATGTCTGGGCTGGTTCTACTGAACCCCTGAGCATAAGACTGTCTGGTCTGGGACTTGCCACACAGATGTCCGTCTCAACATCCCCCCATGATCCAACAATTATGGAGCACAAAGACCCATGTTGGGGTTGAAGTGCAGAAGCAGGGCATGCAAGAGTGACTTGGTGAAGCCATCTGCAACCATTGCTTCCATAGGTGTATGTATTAAAGAAATTTGACCATCCTCTATGTACTTGTGGATGACATGATGCTTAATGTCAATGTGCTTGGATCAATAACCAGTGATGGCAGAGCGTAGATGCTCAAAAAGTTGTGTTTTGCAAGGGGCTTGGTGAAAATGTTGGCTGCATTGTCTGATGAGTGAACATTGGTAAGGCAGGTGAGGTTTTCATTAAGGGTATCACAAATGGAGTGATATTTAACATGGATATGTTTAATGTTGGCATGATGGGAGTGATCCTCAGCAAGGAGCCATGCTGCATCATTGTCACAATGGAGTGGAGTTGGTTCAGAGGAGGGAAGGCCAAGGTCCTGGAGTAGCTCACAGAGGAAAAGCAGTTTTTTGGATGCATGGTGTAGTGTGATGTACTCTGCAAAGCAGGAGGAGTCAGCTGTGTGGGATTGCTTCTTTGAGCTCCAAGAGATAGCACCAGAGCCCAACATGAAGCAGTAACCACTGATAGAGCGGCTCATGTCAGGGCAGTTAGCATAGTCAGAATTGGATTAGCCAACCAGAGATGGCATTTGGGCATTGCCCAGGATGAGTGCCAGGTTGCAGGTGCCTTTGATGTAGCAGAGAACTCTGATAGCAGTGTTCCAATGTTCAGTATGGTAGGGTCCACAGGAAGAGACTTGTCTGGATGACAAAGGACCAGGCCAGCAGCCATGGGTGTGTCCACAGGGTGAGCATCATTCTGATTGAATTTTTCAAGAAGGTGATCTATAAAGGTGGCTTGGTGGATGGCAACAGTATGACGTTTGAGGCACCAAGAGATAGAAATACCAAGGGCAAACTTGGCAGGGCCAAGATTGGAAATTTCCCAGCAGGATTGTAGTTTAGATTTGAACCATGCAAGTTCAGCAGCAGAGGACAAGGTGGAGATAATGTCATCAACATGTAAAGCAAAAATAGTCGTACCAGCATCAGTGGTATGAATGTAGACACATCATTTGTTGGTGACATGACAGAAGCCCCAGGAGCAGACAGTGGAATTGAAAGTGTGGTTCCAAATTCAACTGGCTTGGTTCATGCCATAGATACTGCGCATTAGTTTCTACACCCAGTCACACTTGCCAGGTTCTTCAAATTCAGAGGGTTGCTCCATGTATGCAATTTCATCTTCTGGGAAAATGCCATTCAAGAATGCGGGTTTTAACATTGAACTGTGAAGGTGCCAGTCCTGGGAGGCTGTGAGGTGAAGAAGCAGATGGAAGGATTCCAAGCAGGCATAGGTGCAGTGGTTTTCTCATAATCAACCCTGTACCATTAAGCATAACCCTTTGCAATGTAACATACTTTGTAACAAGTAACAGCACTGGTGTTGTTGCACTTGCATTTACAGACAAGTTTCCTGCACATAGGGTGGTGACCTGGGGGAACTTCAGAGCAAGGGACTAAGATGAAAACTTTAAGATCCTGGAGGCTGTTGAACTCTTCTTGAGTGCCTGTGATCCAAAATTTGTGCTCAGGGGAAGCCAGCACCTCTGCCCAGGAGGGGTCATTGGTGGAGTCAAGTGTGGGCTCCAAGGAGCCATTGGTGAGGGCCACAAGGATGTGGTCGAGAAAGAGAGAAGGATCAGGCAAGGAGTCGACAGAGAGAGAGAGAGGTAGCAGGGAGGGAGAGGTGACAAGGGGGGAAATTCAGCAAGGAAGGCAGCATGCAGTACATGAGATTTTTCAGCAAGCCGTTCTGAGCAGCATAGGGGAGGTGTCTCTGGAACAATTTGTGGTACTATACTAGGAGCAGCAGGCAGTGCAATGGGTGAGGGAACAGGAGAATTACCAGAAATAGATGAAGAATCATGAGATGGTGTATTGGTGATAGGTAAAAGAGAAGGAGATGAAGATTGCACAATTGGGGAAAGAGGAAAAATCCAGAGGATGTAATGTGAGGTATCATAGAAGAAGGAGAAGAAGAGTATTGAAGGGGCAGCAAATCAGGAGAAGAGGTGTCCCAGCTCAGAGGTGCATCAGGATCAAAAGAGACAGTGGTGCCTGGGAGAAGATCATGGGATTGTGTTTCTAAATGTTCAATAAACATAACATGGAAAGAATTAAATACAGTATTGGAAGTATTGTCCCAGAGTTGGTATGCTTTAGAATGTGGTGCATAGCTGATTAGGGTGCAAGGGGTCAATTGCCGGTAGATCTTCAGATTATTAGTATGAATGAGTGCAAATGCGCAACAACCAATCTCCCGAAGATGACTGAGAGAAGGCCAAAGTTGGAAAGGGGTTTGATTGTCATTTGCAGAGGTAATTGTGAAGTTGGAAAGATAAGCTGCGGTGAGGCAGAACTCATCCCAAAGTGATGTAGGAGCATTGCATGACAGGCACATAGAATGAGCATGGCCAAGTAATGTATGATGGAAGCGCTTGATGCACCCTTTTTGTGTGGACATATAGGGGGCAGTGTGTTGGTGATTGATGCTGTATGTATTGCACCAGAGGGAGGTGGAATTAGATACGAGTTTGCCATTATCAGTAATAAGGATCTTTAATTTGAAGCTGGATTGTGCTTCAATGGCACGATGCCAAATCTGCAGTGCTTGTGAAGCATCCAATTTATGCTTAAGTGGAATGCACTATGCATAACTGGAGAAGTCATCCATGATATTCATTACATAGTTGTTTCCCATGTGGGAAATGCTTGGCATGGGTCCACATAGGTCCACATATACCCATTCTAATTGTGTCATAGCCTTACTTCCCACTTTTTCAGCACATGTGATCGTGTCTGCTTGCTGAGAATACAGTGATTGCAGGTGGGGGGTGAAGAAGAGAGGTTGACAGGCATACCTGTGACTAAGCCATTTTGTGCCATATCCATGATTTTCCAAGGGGCACAGTGGCCAAGATGGCAGTGCCAAGTTTCAAGAGTGGGTGTGTGCTTAGCAAGCAAAGCCATAGAACATGTTACATAAGCAGAAGTGCAGTTTAGAGGATACAGCCTAGTGCCATGGTTAAGAGAACCCCTTATGATAATTCTGCCAGATTTGTCCAAGATCCAGCAGTCTTTCAGGCCAAATGTTACAAAGCTATAGTGCAGAATGTTGATGGCAGACACTGAGATTAAATGGGAGGTGCAAGATGGGACAAAGAGAGCATCCTTGAGAACAAGCTTATGACCAGAGCCAGTAGAGAGGTTGATGTCACCCACACCCACAGCTGTGGTTGAAGGGCTGTTGAAGCCTTCAATGCGGTGGGCAGGGATTGGTCATAGGTGCTTGAAGTCAGGTTGCTCCGGTGAGATGTGAGTGGAGGCGCCAAGTCCAGGAGAAAGGGCATCTCCTCTGCCTTTGTTAGAAGAACGTGAGCAGTATGGGATGGGATTGGCAATGCTTCAGCAACTGCAGTGTCCACAGATTGAGAGACAGTGCACCAGTCCACAGAAGCTTTCACAGGCCCAGATATGGTGAGATAAGTGAATAGGAAAGAGTCCTGAGTACCTTGCATAGACAGTTCAGATTTGGACAAGTCATCAATATGGGCAGTTGTTGGTAGACATGCGAGACCAGCAGTAGCATCAGCAGGTTTGTGAGACATAGAACCAGGCACACAGATGTAGGTGACACCTTGGATAACAAGGGTTTGGGTGTCAGTAGAGGATGTGGTGTCTGTGATGTCTGTACTCACAATCCTAGCAGAGTCCAGTCTCAAAGGTGCCGAAGGGGCAGGTGTGGAAGAGGCTATGGGACTGAGCCTGCTTGAATGCTTGCTGGGTGTCACAGGCTTCCTCTATAGTGTGACACACCATCTTTCTTCCAGGGCACATGCAGAAGTCTGCAAGGGGACCAGGATGTTTACAATGAGTGCATATAGTGTGCGCTTGTCCTTGGCCCTGCACAGTGAGAGCAGTGGCATTGGGCAGTGAGTTTTGCTCAGAGCAACACTTAATGAGGTCAGCTTCTTGTTCTAGCCAGCGCATGAGAACATTTGAATCAAAAGAGGGGTCCTCAACTAGGCTGATGAGTTGCGACTGCATATTTTCATAGTGGCTGCTTAATGAGTTCAAGAAGAATACAGAGCAAAGTTGATTGTTGTCAAATTGTCCCATGGCAATGATATGTTTATGAAGAGTGCTAATTTCATTGATGGTCTTCATGAGGGGAACATTGGGTGTGCAGCATTGTCAAGTGCCCTTTTAAGTAAAAGGACCTGTGCATGAACTCCCAGCTTTTTGTGCTGCTTGCTAAATGCTTTGAACACCTCATGTGCCATTTGAAATGGAGAAGCAAGTTTGTAATCAGTTTCAGAGACATGTGAAAGAATAAATGACCTGAGTGATTTGTCATTGGTGGCCCAATTCTCATGGGAGTCTTGGTCAGATGCTTTGTCAGGTTGGCATATGGGTCCCCTGTAAGTATTTGATGAAGCCTTGGCATGATGCCATGAGCATGATGATTCTGCTCCATTTGCTCCAGTTGGCTTCATCAATATCAAGGACCAAGTCTGTTGGCCATGTGGAGTCATTGAGGTACTGGACTGCAATAACATGAGATGGTTGTGTGGGTGCAGTTGGCATATCTGGAGGTGATGTATGTGCATAAGTGGGGGGAAGTGATGTCATAGATAGATGTGGCAGTTGCATCATGACTTCTTACACACATTGCTGATGAAACTACCTACCCAACCGACAAAGCTAAATGGGACCACCTGAAGAAGCTTTATGGAGGAGCCCAAGGCAGCTCTGCTGTCTTTAACAATTGGATTGTGCCCACACAAGCCCATCTTGACAATAGCCAACCCCTTGGCCCTCAGCTCACCAAGCTGAATGAGGCCTGTGTCTAACTTGCCAACACTGGTATGGGTGTCACTGACACCCAATACTGTTTTATCCTACTCCGATCTCTCACCGACTCCTATGAGGTTCTTACCTCTATGATCCTCGCCAGTGGTGACCCCACCATGCTGAAACACCCTGAAATTTCAGCCTGTATTCTTAATGAAGAAGGTCATCACAATGGCAGGAGCTCTGCCTCCCTCAATGCAATCACCCCAATCAAGGGGAAAGGCAATGGCAAAAGTAGCTCCAATAAAAAGGAGAAGCATGCCAATCTTGTCTGCCATTACTGCAACAAAAAAGGGCATATCAAGCCCAATTGCTGAAAGAAGAAAAAGGATGAGGCAGAGAACAAAAAGAAGGAGAGTGGAAGCAGTGCCAAGGCCGTAAATAGTCATGTTGTAGAGTCTACTGCCTCCATTATGGAGGTCAATGACATTGAAGTTTCCTTGTGTGCTGCAACTAAGTCCCATTGGTTAATGGACAGTGGGGCCACCCACCACATCACTCCCCATCACTTACAACTCAGTCAAAGGGACCATATGACTCAGTGATAAAAAGTGAACCACTATTACATAGTTGAGGATGGGCACAGCTGTCTTTATAAGCCTGCAGGTAATACACATCACCCTACAAGACGCAATTCACACACCTGAAGCTGAGAGCTGTATACTCTCACTCAGATCTATCTTGGATAAAGGTGCTAGTGTCCCTTTCCACATGTGAGGCTTTGACATTATTGTCAAAAACAAAGTCATAGCTTCAGGATACCATGAGGGTCAGCTCTTTTGGGTTGATTCTAATACCAGAGCACTGAGCACACACTGTGGGGGGAATACCACACTCCACACCTGGCATCAGCGCATGGGGCATATGTCCCATTGTGCACTAAAAGAGCACAGATCAACAGCCCTTCAAGGCCTAGATCTTTCTGGTGCAGACATGGCAATACCTACACTTTGCCATGGTTGCGAGACTGGCAAGTCCACTTACAAGCCCTTCCCAGCTTCAGAAAGAAGTCAACACAAATATTAGTACTAGTTCATTTGGACTTAGCAGATCCTATGCAGACCAAGTCACTACAAGGCTCCCTATATACCACCACCTTTATAGACAACTACTCCAGTTATGCAGTGATCTACTTCTTAAAAACAAAAGACCAGTTTCTAGATGCATTCAAAGAATATTTAAATTGGGCTACCACCCTATTGTCCCAAAAACTACACATCTTATGGTCTGATAGAGGTGGCAAGTACACAGGGGCTGTGGTCTGAAGCTTTTTTTTTTTTTTTAAATTCCATTGCTGTCTGCCTCAGGGTACAGAACCCCACATAGGACTTCCAGGAACGACAAGTATTCTAAGGAATGTGGGTAACAACTGGCTAATGAGCATACTCTAATGAGGAAAGAACCCTCAGCTAACTATTCCCGATGTCTGCTGTATCAGTAACATAGGCTCTGAGCTGCTCCTGAACACCTCGGCTATGATGAGGCTGGTTTCAGTTACCTCCTGTTTGCTGCTTCTTCTTACTCTTGGACCTGGTGGTAGGTTTTGGCAGCATGTTGGAGGGTGAGGTGGAGAGCATGCTTGAGGTAAGGGCCTGGGGCACCTGTGCTACAGGGTTCTGGGGTGCCACATCTTCTTTGCTCCCAGGTGCTGGTGGTGCTGCTTTGGGAGTGGGGGATTTGGGTGGGGGAGGGGATGCCTTCCATTTATGTACTTTAGCCTTTACTCCATGGATATAAAGGTGACATAGGGATAACAACTCCTTAAGCTTTGACCCATCTGGGTCCTCAAAGGCAACAACGAGGGACAAGTAAGTGGCTACTGTGTAGGAGGAGGGGGGCTTGACCCAACTGGGTTTCTGTGTAATTGTGAGGCTTTCATACTTTGGGTTGTTAGCCATGAGACTAGCATGGTTATTGTCTGGTGTGTAGGCACCAGATTTGGACCCTACTCCTGTGGGGATGCCATTAATAAGGAGTTTCACCATTTGACATTTGGCCTGATGGTTGCATGGTGGGTGTCTGTGTCTGTGGAAAGTTTAAGTGCATCAACAATGAGAGATTTGATGGTGGGAGTGGCTTGTTGGAGTTGTGCCTGGGAGGTTTTCTGGTCTGCCATTATGATCAGATTGCCTTTGCCTGTCCACTTTACAGCGGAGACTTGGGCAGTGATGTTACAGTGGTCAGAGGCCAGGGTGTCATTCAGCCAGGGGCAGATTTCGAATTCAGCAATCTGCTCTTCTTTTGGGAGGGGGTAAGCACTGTAGTCCAGAACTAGGCTAGGCCTGGCCTGGGCAGCCACTGTGGTGCTATAGGTGGGCATTTGCAGGGGTAGTGTGGGTTTGGGGTTTGACACTGCCTTGCTAGCAGGAGGGGTGTTGGTGGGGGGGCTATTGGCTCCAGGCTTCAGGCCCTCAACTATCTTTGACAGAGCTGTCAGTGAGCTGGTTATGGCATCTAGGCATTGTTCCAGCTTTTTGCTATTGGTGGGGGGGAGGTTTGCTGGGTTGGTAGACCCAGGATGTGTGTGAAGATTGCATAGAATTGTAAGAAGATGGGCCTGGGGTCTGTGATATGTCCAGGGTTTGTCTCTATGAGATGTTGGCTGGAGAGGATTACAGATCTGAGAGCCCCAGCAACTTGCTGGGGGGTGGGCATGGGGTGAGGAGGCATGGGAAGATTAGACATGATGGTGGTTTGAGTTCAAGGGACGTTGTAGTCCAAAGCTACAAGAATGAGAAGGGTATTGAGCACCAGCTCACAATGCCAGGTACACCCCAGCTGAACAGTAAAGCCGAGTGGTTCAACCACACCATTATGGATAAGGCAATGTCCATGCTCCATCAGGCTGGCTTGTCTAATGACTCCTGGGAACATGCAGTCAGCACAGTGGTACACATCTATAACCACACTCCCATCTGTTTGCTGGAGTGAAAAACCCCACTGGAGAGATGGAGCCCTGGTCAGGTTCTGGATGTCTCCTATTTTTGTGTCTTCAGATGCCAGGCATATATGCATGTGCCAGCTGACAAGTGCCAGAAGTTAGATGCAAAAGTGCAACTGGTTATCTTTGTTGGGTATGAAGTTGGAAGTAAGGGATACCAACTATGGGATAAAAGTACCCACTCCGTTCATCTGTCAAGGGATGTGACTTTTGACGAGAGTAGCTTTCCCACAAAAATACTTGAGACCACACCCTCCCAAGTGGAAGGCAGTGACACCACATCTTTCACTCCCCACACCATTTTATCCAGTGAATGCAGAGCCTAACCTGCCTGCAGTGCCACTACCTCCCCATGCAGCATAACCCACCTCCTCTTCTAAAAGTGAGGGTGAGGTTGATGATGTGCTTGAACCCAAGCAGGAATGGCCAGTCATGCCCTCCCCTTCTATAGCTCCACTTCCTACTACTCCTGTAGTTCAGCGCTCCCCGCCTTCCATGCCACTGCCTCAGGTCCCTGCTTTGCAAACCTATAAGCATGAAGAAAACTCTCCCATGGATCCTATGATCCCTGGGGGATTTGATGTCACTGAACTGGCGGGACCCAGACAATTGGCACAAGTCCCGGTACTAAATCCAAAGTACATCATGGACAATGCCAAACTTCCTGGCAAGAAGTGGCTCAGGCATGCAGAATTATTCTCTGCTGCTTACATAGGAAGGGATCTGGTTACTTATACTGAGGCTTTAAAGTCTAAAGAAGTGGATGAGTGGCAAACAGCCTGTCAATACAAGATAGACACCTTAGCTAAAAATGACACATGGGAGTTAGTTGATCTCCCAGCTGGCCATAAAGCTGTAAAATCAAGATGGGTGTTCAAACTAAAAGCTGATGGTCACTTTTGCACTTGGTTAGTGGCAAAGGGATTTATGCAGATCCCTGGAATAGACTATGATGAAACCTTCTCTCCTGTTGCATGATTTGAGTCTCTAAGACTCCTCCTAGCATTAGCTGTGCTGGAAGACTGGCACATTCACCAGATGGATTCAAGTTGGCATTCCTCAATGGTGTGCTTGACAAGGAGATATACATGGAGCAATCACAAGGTTTCATTGTCACTGGTATGGAAGACAAAGTGTGTAGACTTAAAAATTCTATTTACAGTCTTAAACAAGCCTCCCACACATGGAACTTACAATTCCATGGATTCCTTCTGGAACTTGGCTTTAAGTGGACATACTCTGATGCTGGGGTATATATTTATGTGATGTCTCAATCACGGGGGGAGGATTCCTTATCTCCGTTGATTGTCATACTATATGTTGATGACATCACAATTATAGGTGCTTCGATAGAAGTTGTCAAACAGTTAAAAATTGATCTGCAAAAGTGTTACAAAATGTCAGACCTTGGGGAAATAAAATCCTATCTGGGGATTCAGATTACTCATGATAGGTTCTGAAAGTGCATTGAGATTGACCAGTCTGGTTATGTCAAAGATATACTTGACCATTTTGGCATGGCAGATGCAAACCCCCATAATACACCCCTTCCTGCAGGCACAGATATGCACCTTGTCAAAAATACAGAGCAGACCTCCCTTGCGGAGATAAAACACTACCAAAGCCTGATAGGCAGCCTGCTATATGTACAAATTGGCACTTGCCCAGACATCTCCTTTGTTGTATCACGTTTGGCCCAGTATGCAGCAAATCCCTCTAAACAACATCTATGCCTTGCCCAATATGTTCTGGCCTACTTAGTGGGCACTGTGGACATGTGCTTGTGCTACAATGGGGCCAATGGCAATGGCCTTCATGGCTATTCTGACTCCAAGATCATCATTCCACTTCTGGCTATATTTTCCTTCTCGGTAATGGTGCAATTTCCTGGTCATCCCATAAACAAAAGACCATTGCCCAAAGCACTTCAGAAGCAGAGTACATGGCCCTTTGCCAATGTGGCCAATCAAGCTGTCTGGTACTGTAGTTCCTTAAAGAACTAGGGTACACCATCAAGGACCCAGTCCCTCTCCATGGTGATAACAAGGGTGCAGTAGATCTGGTGCAACCGGCCTGGAGTGGTGCTGTGCACTGCGCTCCTGTAAGTTCTGGAACTGGCCATATGTGGAAGTCGACGAGTCATTGTGGAGTGGTGAGTCACTGTGGAGCTGTGCTATTATTGTACAATATAAGAGTCATTGTGGAGTGTTCTATTACTGTACCGGATCATGACTCACTGTGGAGTAGTTATTCTTAGGATACCTAGACATAGTGGAGTAATGCGCTGGCATAGTTATTCTTAGTACTTGTCTTGTAGTATAAGTAAGCCTCCTTGACGTCCCTAAGACGGCAAGTTGAGTCTCTTGTCTCAATTCATATCGTTCCCCTTTCCCCTCAAAGGAGTGGCTACTGCATTGTAGTGCAGCAAGCGGTAACTCCTACTCTACCAGTCCTCTAAGTCGCTGTGAGACTTAGTTCAACTACCTCAAGAACTACTAGGCAACCATATACTTGGTCTACTGTTACAGCCAAACCCCTGGCGGTGACATTAGACTCAACTTTGTTCAAAACGGCTAGCAGCAGCCAGAGGAAAGCCTACAGAGCAACTATCCTTGCATCGGAAGAAGTGGGTATAACAAGACCCAATACCCTTGTAGCAGTCCTAGGCACCACACACCCGAAGAATAGAAGAGGACACACCATCGCACTAGTGTGCAAAGACAGCAACAAGAAGATCGAATCAAGCCTCAGACAAGTGTGCCTGTATCAAGGACGGTGGACAGCAGTCCAGTGGGATTCATTGAACCAGTGGTACGAAACCACAGAACAACTCAACACATTGCACAAGTATGACTCCACCAGCCAAGAGGGCGACAGCGATATTTCCAACCAAGGCTCTAAAGACGAAGACGAACCAGAGGAACCAGAGCAGGAAATTGACACTCAGATCAGACAAGCACCCATCGACCCAGAAGTCAAGAACAGTCCCCTAACACCACTATTCCACACACTGTCCCCAATAACCGAAGAACCAACCATGACGACCCAGACCCAGACAACAGCAGCATTCACATCTTTGACCCAAATCTCAGTCCATATCCCATCCTCATTTGGAGGATCAGGAGGACAAGATGCAGACAGAGTGCAACGCATCACTGAAAGACTCCAGCAGGCCCTCAGATGTACAGGACCCCCTGGAGGAGGTGGTTCTGGCCCAGGAGGCCCTGGTGGACCACCAGGAGGAGGACAGCCAGCCGGCGGTCCTCCAGCGGCCGGACAACAACCAATACCAGTTGCAGCAGAGGTCAAGGCTATGGGAGGATTGCCCCAAATATTCTATGGTGATTGCTCCAAGGCGGACGACTTCATTGAAGAGGTCAAGGGATATCTACGCCTCAATTCTGATGTGGCTGGATACAATTCCCCCTACAAGAAGGTCACATTCACCCTCACCCTCATCAAAGGTGAAGAACCAGCCCAATGGGTTAGAGACATGGGAGCGTGGCTCGATGCACTCGACCCAGTGGCAGATAACATTAATGCGCTATGGGACCAATTCCTAGTGGAATTTAGAGAGAAGTTCCAGGACACTCAAGCCCCTCAACATGCCAGAGTCAAGCTCAAAAACTGCAAGATGAGGAACAACGACTATGATGCCTATGTAGCCAAATTTGAAGGGCTGGCCCGAGAGGCCGACTACACCCAAGGCAATCAAGAAACATTCAATATGTTCCTCAAGGGACTACCAGAGTCTATCCTGAGAGACACCCTTAAACCCCCTTTCCCCATCGACTATCAATCCCTCAAGGAACGAGTCAACCACCTAGCGCAAGGAAAGTCCCTGATTGAGGGAATACTGAAGCAACAGGGATATCAAGGAGGAGGCAACACCTACCAGTGGCTCAATAACCCTATCAGACGACCCTTCTTCACCAAACCTGGAAACTACCAAGGAGGACAAGCAAGCCGACCAGTTTACAACTCTTCCACTGCACCCCTGTCCATGAATGACGTCCCTGTCCCAATGGACATAGGAAGAGGCCGTGCCCCTACTAATTGGCGCAATAGAAACCAAGGCAATTGGAGACAAAGGCCACAAACGAGTAACTGAAACCTCCAAGGCCGAGTAGCCCAGGGAACGGGAAATAACGCCTGCTTCACCTGTGGCAAGATAGGACACTTCGCACGTAACTGCCCACAAAAAGACACCACCAAGAAACGGATCAATTACATGGACTTCGACCCAGAAGAAGAAGAAGACCTACCAGGCCCGGCAATGAATGACACTGTAGCCACAGTGCGTGCACACCTGGAAAGGATGTCAATGGCAGAGAAAGAATGCCTTGCCCATGAGATGGGCGTAGCTGAGGATTTTCCCACTGCCTGATCAGAGCGGCACTGATTAGGCGAAGCAACAGTGATAATGTGTACATATCTGCTCAGAAATCGATGACTGTTCGATTCTATGCACACTTGATCACAAAAAGAGCCGACGGAATGGCCTCATCGACTCAGGGGCTACAGAAAACTTCATGAACCTGGAGAAACCTAGACCGCTATACAATGTCGACGGAACAGAGAACAAAAGCGGCAGTCTCAAGTACTACACAGACCTGGAAATACAAACGGGAACCCAATGCACTAGACATCGATTCTTCCTGTTGGACCTAGGGGAACACAAGGTGATACTCGGCTACCCCTGGTTTGCTGCTACCCAACCCAAGATCGATTGGAAACAAGGATGGATCGACACCACCCAGCTGCCAATTGTCCTAGGGGCCCCTAATGCACATAGAGCCCGATTCGTCCCCAGAACAAAGAACGTCCCCCGACCACTCTCCAGGGATCAATACTTCATTGGAAAGGTCATGCTCAACACCCCAGAAACCACCGACATCCTGAAAGTCCCAAAGGAATACCAAAGACATGCCAAGGTGTTCAGTGAGCAAGAATCGCAACAACTCCCACAATACACAATATGGGACCATGCTATTGAACTCCTACTGGGCGCACCCTCCACACTACCTGGTTGACTCTACCCCCTGACCCAAGAAGAAAAACTGGAAGCTCACAAATTTGTCCAGGAACACTTGTCCAGAGGTACAATCTGGAATTCCAAGTCTCCTTATGCAGCCAGTTTCTTCTTTGTTAAGAAGAAGGATGGCAAGTTGCGACCAGTACAGGATTACCTACCTATCAACAAATGGACTAAATGAAACTGCAATGTCTCCCCTCTCATTCCCCAAGTGATCGACCGGCTTAGTGGATGTACCCTTTTCACCAAGTTCGATGTCCGATGGGGGTACAACAATGTTCGCATCAAGAAGGGCGATGAATGGAAAGCCGCCTTCCTCACCCCAGAAGGGATGTTCGAGCCCACAGTTATGTTCTTTGGCCTTACCAACTCCCCTGCTACCTTCCAAATGATGATGAACACCATCTTTCGCAGTGAGGTGGGCCAAGGATGGTTCTCCGTCTATATGGATGACTTGGCCATCCACACGGCCCAATACCCCCATGAAACAGAGGCCCAGCATATCCAATGACACCGGAACTATGTACACAGCATACTCGACAAACTGGAACAAAATGACCTATATCTTAAGCCAGAGAAGTGCAAGTTTGAGCAACAGGAGATTGAATACCTCGGAGTTATCGTGGGCAACAACCAACTGAAGATGCACCCAAAGAAGCTCCAAGGCGTCACCGACTGGACCCCCCCAAGGACCCCTACCGATGTGCACAAATTCCTGGGCTTCACCGGTTACTATCACTACTTCATTCCCAACTACTCTGGTATTGCTCGACCTCTCCTAGACCTGACTAAGAAGGCTACTGTCTGGCACTGGACACCTGCCCACCAACACACTTTTGAGGACCTTAAAGCTCGCATGTGTAGCAGCCCAGTCCTCAATCAACCAGACTTTGACAAACGCTTCATACTCCAGGTTGATGCCTCTGCTTATGGCGTGGGCGCCATACTCTCGCAGGAGGGAGAACACACCACCCCTACACTAGCTAAACGTCACAAACCAGTCCTTCACCCCATTGCCTACTACTCAGCCACCTTCACACCCACTGAACAAAACTATGACATCTACGAGCGGGAACTACTGGCAGTAATGAAGGCTCTAGCTCACTGGCGACATTACCTAGGATGGACTAAAGTGCCCTTTATCATCCGCACTGACCATGCCAACCTGCAATATTGGAAGTCCCTGAGGAACCTAAACCAACGAACAGCCAGATGGCATGCGGACCTACAAGAATATGATTATGAACTGGAGTACATACCTGGGAAGACTAACACTACTGCTGATGCGCTGTCCCGACCCCCAGGAGTGGACCAAGGAGCAGAAGACAATGAAAATATCGTCCTGATACCCCTGCACCAACTACGAGCCGCCACCACTGCCCAAGGACAAATTATCGTGCCAAACGTCAAAGAAGTCAAAAGAGCAATTGTCAGCAAGGCACATGACACACCTACAGCAGGGCACCCTGGAAGAGACGAAACGCTGCGAAAGGTGCAACAGACCCACTGGTGGCCAGGAATGAAGATGTGGATCGCAGACTATATCAAAGGATGCGCAATATGCCAACAAACGAAGATAATCACCCACCGAAAATGCACTCCTTTATATCGCATTCCCACAAAGGAACACACCCTACCATTCAGAACAGTGGCAATGGACCTGATCACCAAACTTCCCCCACACAGAGGAATTGACGCCATTCTTACCATTGTAGACCATGGATGCTCAAGAGCAGCAGTGTTCCTACCATGCTCCACAACCATAACTGGTCTAGGAATTGCTCAGCTGTATCTGGACAATATCTATCGATGGTTCGGACTCCCCACTAGGGTCATCAGCGACAGAGACCCTCGATTCACATCCCACTTTGGCCGAGCACTCACAAAGAAGCTGGGAATTGCACAGAATCTATCCACTGCCTTCCATCCCCAAATGGATGGGCTGATGGAGCAAAAGAACCAATGGGTGGAGCAATACCTTCGAACGGTGACAGCAATGCACCCTGAAGATTGGACACAATGGATCACAATGGCCACAGCAGTACACAATAACCGGATCAATGCCACCACAGGGTTATTGCCCAATCAAATCCTGTTGGGGTACGAACCTATCCTCGCTCCACAAAGCATCACTCCCTCGGATAATGAAACAGCAGAGAGAAGAGTGGAGCAAATGATGGAAGCAAGAAAGGAAGCAATACAGGCCATCAATAAGAAGGCTGGAACAGCCCCTCCGTCCCAGTTCCAGCCAGGGGATCAGGTCTGGTTAGAGGCCACTCATCTTTGACTTCCCCACCAGAGCTCCAAATTGACTCCAAAGAGATATGGCCCCTTTAAGATCCGGAGGGAAATATCCCTGGTGGCGTACCAATTGGAGCTCCCCCTCGCCTGGCAGATCCATGACATATTCCACGCTTCCCTCCTATCGCCCTATCATGAAACAACAGCTCATGGACCGAACTATTCTCGACCACCCCCTGACCTCATAGGTGGAGAAGAGCAATATGAAGTGGAGCAGATAAGGAGTCACCGACGATGTGGCAGGAGTGGAGCACTCCAATACCTCATCAAATGGAAGGGATATCCGGAAAGTGATAATACCTGGGAACCAGCTGACCAGGTGCATGCGTCAGACCTCGTCCAGGAATACCACAGACACTGACCATTACAGAGGATAAAAGGACGATGTGCACACCTCCAAAGCCCCAGCAATCCACCCTGGAGTCTCAGTCAAAGCAATTCCTCAGGTCCCTGCTCCGCTCTTCCCCTTACACCACCCACCAATTCCATGAGTTCAAACTGTGCTCCTGCACCCACAAAGTGCTCTCTCGCCCCCTTACCCATCGCTGCAAACCCCATTATACTCACTCACACGCCCTCGAACACTGGTCCTTCTGTAAAGAACGGTACTGCCGATACCACAACTAGGCTATGTCTACTGAGCTCCTTGATGGATCCTCCTCGTCGCTCCAGCCATCTCCATCCCCCACCTGTGTCAACTCCCCTGCGACAGCCAACACCACACTCCCAGACCATCTCTCGTCCTCTGAGGAGGAGTACCTGCCTGGTGACGGACCGATCCCCGTTCCAGGACCCCTACACACCCTCGAGACCAGTGACCACTGGGAGGAGCCATTGTCCCCTGGCTCTATGCGAGCCATCGTCGAAGCAAACCCTATGCTCACCACTGTCCAGCTCTGAGCCATGATCTGAGGCCTCATTAACACTATTGTCGTCAGGCAGCAATCCCATGACGCTCATGTCCACACCCTCCAAACCCTCCACCAACAGAAGGAAGAACTCCTCACCACCCAGCTCAATGATGCCATTGAGGCGCTCCACAAGGACGACTCCATCGCCCAGTGTCCCAAAGGATATATCGAGAACACAGGGCGGATTCCTACCTTCCATATCCCCTGCAAAGATGGCAGCAACCGCTTCGCCTGCTTCATCAAACAGCTTCCGGATGGGCGAGTTGCCAGACTCCATGCTCTCTCCACAGACCCCTCAACAGCCCACATTATCGACCTCTATGCCACCCCAAACTATTTCGGAGATAAGCCGCTGGAGCCCCTCCCCAGCTGGTTTAGAAGAAAGCTGTGGGGTACCCCTGAAGATTATGCAGTTCTGGAGCAAGCTGTTGCCAATCTGGATGATTGGGAGGCCTCAGCAGAAGTTAGAAGATACAGAAGGCACAACGAAGAAACTGAGCAACTCAAGGGCAAGATC
>QLOT01004161.1:0-12660 GCA_003313875.1 Russula aff. compacta | reverse complement strand
GTAGTTACTACGGTTTATATAGATAGAGACACTATTGTTGTACAAAATGGGAGAACAATGGTAAATCATCCTAACCAGTGTAACAATGGGTTTTGTGTTATATGAGGAGAACAATGAGGATTGGCCGAGAATGGGGGACAATGGGACAACGACGTCATATTGTACAAAATGGGAGAACAAAAGGAAATAGTCCTAAGATGGAATTGTGACACAGCACCACTCCAGGCCAGTTGCAGCGCCTGAGGCACTGTACTTTTATTTTGGTGTGCACCCCATTCTTACATGGATCCCCTCTTGTTCAGGGAATTACATGCTCTCTGGGTCCCTATGACCCAATGTTAACCCCTTTAGATGCACCCATTGTTCCCTTCTTGATGCCTCCCCTTGTTCCCCATCTGCATCTTAGTTTCTCACTACTATACCGAGTACAGTTACCCCTTTGGATCCTAGGATCCCCCTCCTCCATAAGTAGAGACTCTTAGCTACCTTGTACTTGCAAGTTGAGTCTCCTGTCAATACAGTGACTTACTCTTCATTCTACTTTCTACTCTAAGGGGTGGCTACAGTGTTGCAGCACTGCAAGCAGGAACCCATACTACTCTATCTGTCTTCTAAGTCACAGCAGAGACTTAGTTATAGTCTTTTGTTGCTGTCAAACCCTTGGCAGGGACACTGCCTTTGATGTTTTGGAGCAACAGAAGGTAAGGTTTCTTGAGCTTTAGAAACAGAAAGTCACATGCACTGAATTCAACATAGAAGCAGTTAGGTACAGATGGGAGGAGAGGAAGTTTTCTTTCTATCCTGTATGCGAGATCATCAAGCGGGCACAACCCATTTCCCTTCCCTCCTGATTGCTTAAGCAACCAATCAGAAAGCAAGTTTGTCCTCCTCCCAAGTTTGTGCTTGTCCCCACCATTTATCTGTGTGCTGTTTCAACCAATCAAGAGGCAAGAACCTGACCGATGTCCTTTAATATATAGATTGAATCTATATTACAAAGCAAGTCCATTAATTACGCAGAATGCCATGCCCTCGCTCTTTCTCCGCTTCCTTATTGAAGTACTCCATGTCCTTGCAGTTAACGGAGGGGCTCAGCCCGCGCCCAAAGTCGATGATCCGATACGACGGCGTGTCTAGGGAGCGTTCTGCACACGGTATCGTGAGCGGGCCAGGCTGCACGAGTATGTTGCGCTCAAAAAGAGAGCCCTGCACGAACTCGGCGGCGTGTAGACAAGCTAGGAGCGCCAGAATTTTCTCCCTTAATTCGACTCAGGCGTGAACCCTTCCCTCGTTCGCCAGCCATGTATGCAAAATCGTGACCCACCTTTCTACGATAGGCATATCCGAGAGACAAATCTGGCTGCCACATGGCTCCAGCAACAAAATTGGGCTGATGGACCTGATCATGTCCCGAATGCGGTCTCGGTCTGTGTCAGATAATTCGTCGTCGTCATCGGAGTAGTTGTCAAATGCCTTAAGGGAAGGCACATAGCACCCGTAAAACTTGGGCACAACCGGTGGCACATCGGGCCCGCCTTCCTGCAACTTACGCGGGAACGCGTTGTAGATCTCTGCCTCATGCAGAAGCATCTTGCGCTCGGAATTTCCCAAGCCCGCAAGCTTAACGGCGACTGATCCGCGCATGGATGGCGCGGCTGCGGTAGAGGGGAGCGTGAGAGGTGCGATGACGACTTGCGAGTGGTGGCCATAGCCAAGGTGTTTGGAGTATCGAAGGTCAAGGCGACCGGCCGAGGGGCAGTCAGAGACGACTGAGGGTTTTGACTTATTATCTGTATCTACATCCATGGATCCGATGAGGCCATCACGATGGGGATGAAAAGGTACCTTTGTTAGAGAGGGGGCGCGGAGGATACTTTCGCACGAATCTGACAAAGTGCCGTGCAAGGAACCGTTCCAAAGGACGAGTTGAACATGATAGTCTGCTTAGGAGCCTGATTTTGTCGTATACGTCGATAACTTCTGGGAGGCAATCCCCAGGGATGAAGGCCTCGAGATTGGAAGGCATCAAACCTTTCTTTGGATCCTCCTCAGGGGTGTTATCGCCCTGTGTAACTGTACCCCGAAGGGATACGTGAAGCCCGTACCAGGATCACAACGTGGAAGGAGCTCACCTTTTACGGTTTCAGCGTCCCCAACCGTGCCATTCGGAGCGGCGGTAGGTTGGGGGTGAATGGCTGCTTTGGAAATGGTCATAGTCAGGCGAAGAGTTGCTTCAATAGGGTCTCTTGGTCTCCTTAAGCAAGCTCATAGGGGTGAGAAGTCGTCCTCCATTCCTCCTGATTAGAGCCTACAGGGGCGAGCTTCAGATTTAAAAGGGAACAAGTAGTCAGTTGGAGCCAACAGGGACAAAGCGGTGGCAATCCCAACATTGGAGCCTGGAAGTCATATACTCTCGAATGCTTCAAGTCCAAGTACAGAGAAACATCGCACGGACGAAGAATGATTCAAAGATACGGTACGCTACTCTGGCCATAGGCTGAGCAAAATCTTCAGTGGGTGAAAAGACGTCTACGAACCGTACTGGTACTCGAGCCACAGTTCAGTTCAGCTCCAGACCTTCATGGTTTTCCGTATGCCTAACTTGTATGGCCTAAGGAGCGAAGGCCTCCTCATTTTGATGTCATTTTATGCACAGCGTCCACGTTGCACGTCGGCGGAATGGATATTGTGAACAGCAAATTACGAAGTCACGCAAATCGGTGATAAGTTGCACTTCAAAAGGGGTAGTGGCGGTAAGCGGTAAGCGGGAGGTGGAGCAGCTGCTGCTTTTTGAACTTTGCCGCTTCAGCTGCCGATTCCGTGGCAGTTGGGCACGTGATGCATCACGGTGAGTGTCGATGGCTGGCATCCTTAACGCACACCCTCTCCGATTCCAACATTTCAGCACGCTAACATGTATAACAGCCTTGCGGCTCGGCGAGACATATGGAAGGGGGCCCTCCCGTCATGCGGTCTAGACATACTCAAAGCAAATGGGTCAGCCTCAAGAAAGACAAGACGCTCCTGGTATACTATGTTGTGCCTCGTGAGGCAGCCCAGCCACTGTTCACTTAGATTTCTTTTACGAGCGCAGTATCTTCTTTTATTGTTGGGGTCGTGTGCGCACGAAGTTTTGTCCAAGTGGAGCATGCCAGTGGAGAGCGCGTTCGCTTGTCACCAGAGACCTGTTCTCCATGAATTATGATGAACTTGGCCGTCGTCGCCGTTTTCTCACCCCACGTGTGCCATGATAGACGAGCGCGGGCAGATGGGTTCGGGATGGCAGAAGTGGGCAGGGCACAATGTATTTGCCTAGCTGGAAGTTGGGCAGCGCCGGCACGCACCTTGATAGTATACTAGTACATTATTTGATACGCGTACGTTGCTACTACTCGATTCTCCTCGCCCGTCGTGTTGCAGGCACCTACTTTCGTCTTATTCTATGGGGCATTCCAACTGATTAGATCGCCGCGCCGCGGGTTAACCAGGTACGGGAGGCGCGCCGGTCTTCGCATTCCCACCCATGGGTGACATTTCGTTTCGATCTGAGACTTCTTTCGCTCTTACTCTTCGTCTTCGTCTTGGCCTCTCTCACTGTCACTCACCGTTGGTATGTCACACATGAGCTAGATATACTGTATGTATGGTATGTATAAAATGTCCTCTGCAAGCCAAGGACAATCCAACGTCGTGTTCTCGCTCCTTTCTCTCACAGCCTGGCATGGGCGCACAATCTCTTCTTCCTCAAGTTGAACTCTACCTGTCGCATCTGATCGTTGACTCATATCACTGGGCAGTCACCGGGTGCATTTCTAAGAGGACGCTGAATGTTGCGGATAAGATGGATGGAGCTCGTCGTGGCACTGACATGTAACACGGTGAGTCAGTGACTCTAGGCAGTAAGGTTCGTTCAATGGTCCCTTTATTATTCCCTCAGAGAGACAGAGTGTGCATTTCATTTCAATTCGTGGGATGAGAGTCCTCATTCCACCACCGACCGTACTGAGGCATAAGCATTAATTCCGTACTCGTAATCAATAAGATCAACTCGACGTGTAGTGGACCATGTCTGGAGTTGATGGTATGTGGACACCGGCTGCAGTCGAGAACTCAGAGACCCTAGAATCCACTGACTGATTGCATAGTCTAAAGTCACAATGGACCACTAAACGCTGGCTCTCACAGGTGTAGCCCACTCATGAAAGCGGGATCGAGAATAGCCATGTCAGAGAGGAAGGGGCGTACCAATGGTCTGCGTGATGGCAAAGGTTGCACCGAAGGCGAGGAGTTGTATCGCAACGAAGAGAAGGATGCGCGATTTGCGCACCCGGCGGAGTGGCTCGCCGTACGGAATCTTTGTGCGGTCCATGAGGAAGTACAATACTTTTTGAGTAATGCCGTTCCCTGAAAGTTCATCCAGGCCCATGTACCAACTAAAGTCTGATTATTAGTTGCCGTCCCGGTAACTCACACAAAGAAGGCGAGTAGCAGAGCCGCGTATAACAACCGGCGAGCGAGCCTATCGCGAAGACGTAGGCAGATCATCAATCCAGATCACCAGTACAAGAAGAATCCAGACCACGTACCCTGGGGTGCCAGATTTAGGACGTGAAGGAATGGCTGGGTGAGCAGCACGAGACATAGCGTGCCCTGCGTGAGATTCGATACCCGCTGCCGCTGCCCTACCACCGCGACCGGCACCTCGCGCATGCGTCCATTGTCATCGTCATTGGGAAGTACATCTTCATCTTTGGGCGCAGCCCATGTACGAGGAGAGAGCGCGTATGGATCGGGGCCTGGGGAATCAGCTCATTGGGCGCGGGCCACCAAGCGGGCCCCGCAAGGAACGTCGTCATGCCAAGGATCGCAAAAGTCATAGTACAAGCCAGCAGGCTTGCGAAGCGGGAGCTGGGATCCCTGCGATATCAACAACTGTGCGAGGCCAACGATTCCGTTCATCAGTGCCCAAATGATGAACCCGAACGGAAGCGCAAGCCTGTCCCACTTTCCGTCTAGATTTCAAAAGTGCACGAGCCAAGATCGCCCATGCACCGGTTGAAACGCTTTGCGTACAGATAGCGTCAATGGGCCAGCACAGAAACGACATACGCGTCTTGGAAAAGCGCCGTGCGAGAAAGAAGCTTGAAGAGGAAGGATGAGGGCGAGGATGATTGAGACGAGTCTCCCGGGTGTTGTAGAAGGTGGGTCTGGGAACTGGTAAGTGACGACCTGAATCCCATATTGAATAGACGTCCAGGAGATATAAAAGCTGAAGGTATCGCAGGAGAAGACTGTGCCGTATTTCCAGAATCTGTACCAAAGAATACTGAGACAATAGTAAAAACGAACTCCAGCGTTGCAGTGCTGACAGTTTAGCGCAGCTGTGATCCAGTGGAATATTGCACATCATAGGTAGACCCAGCCGATGATGTGCAAGTAATCAGGCGGGTCGGTCCGACCTTCGAGAATTCTGAAGATGGCTTGATCCAGAATAACAATGCCATTGAATCCTTCGAGATTGGGTCCTTGCTCAACGTATATAAAGCAGGTTTTTACAGAGCTGTCACGCCGGCGATACATAAAGGCTGGGCACCAATGAGAGAGAAGATGAAAGGGCCGGGAGGACAACAAAACTTCGGATACGCCATATTTTGCATGGATTCCATCAGGTGCAAAGGAAAACGCGATTCCGGGGAGTACACTGACAACATGGCCAACAAGCAGTCCAGTGAGTTCAAGAAAAAAACTCGGATGACACAAACTCCCTTTGTAAGAAACCGAGGGCAGTAGCAGGAACAACTCTATAATTCCAGGCGTTCTGCCAGCCGCCCCAGTATCTGGGGCACGGGCACGTCACGTCGCGCAATATACCTTGCGCCAACCTTAACTTGAGCTAAACGGAAAAGGACGCACATTATTCTGGATCTAGTGTTGTCGTCGTAGATGCGTGCATCTCAGATGGCGAAGGGATTGAGAGTCTTTTACGCCCCGGCGGGCTGAGTGGGTTAGACGTGGTGGGGTCGGCTAGCATTGTCGAGGAGATGTGGGGTCTACCGGCCTCGAGTCCCGGGCTGGGTATTCGGGGAGCGGTGTGCATGGTGGTGGCAAGGGTTGAGTCGAATAATGTGAAAATGGGGTTATAAAATGACTCGTCGCTTGAGAAAAACAATCATAATCAACAAGTCGGCAACGTCGGCAACTCTGAATACACTAGGCACGCTCATGCCCCGGGTCGCTCGGCTGAACATTGTTGTAACCACTGCAGCCTATGTTCACTAGATCTATGCTATCGCGTGTAGTGCCCGTAAGTAGAGTATGAGAACTCAAGGAATGCTGCTGAAGGAAGAGTGAACTAACGGCAATGAGCGCTTTGGATCTTGTGACCACATGACTTCTGAGTCCGATAATCTTGAGATAATCTTGAGGCGCTTACCGGATATTGGCTTGTCCGGAGGAATACAGTGTCCTTCGCTCAAAGGCGGCGTCTCTGCAGCCGGGGCAATTCTGCCCCGGCTGCCCCCGTATTGAAAATTTAGACAGAAACATGGGTAAACTAGCGTAAATCTACATTTTTCAAAAAAGTCTGTGATTACGTAATCATTCACTATTGGGCGAGATCGATACTCAGTGAGTTTGGAAGCAATGACCCGCCCGACGAAACGACAGAGGCAGAGCAGAGCCCAGCGTGCTTCTGGAGGGAGATTATTCACCTCTGGATTCATTGAAACTCCCCTAGAAGTCAGCCGTGACCCAGACTTTCAGTCAAATACAGACATTGAAGACGCTGAGGACTTGCCGCACGCTGATGACCCACCTTGACAAAGAGGATCGGAACATCACTCGACCCTAATGGGTGCCGTTGGGGGGGTTGAGTCCATGGGAGGATCAAACTCTGTGGGTAGGAAGAGAGGACGTGCAACCGGCCTGGAGTTGTAACCGGCCTGGGGTAAGCATTCAACTGCTTGCGCTCCTGTAAGTTGTGGAACCAGCCAGGAGTCTGATTGGACTGTTTGCCTGTGTGTGCGCCTGAGGCACTGTACTATATTTTTGGACTGCACCCCATTCCTAAGCGATCCTCATTGTTCTCCGAGGATCATATGCTCTCTCCGGTCCCTGTGACCCTTTGTTAACCCCTTTTCAACGCAGCCTTTGTTCTCGTTCTGGTACTCCCTTTGTTCCCAGTTTGCGTCTTCGTTTCAGCCTACTATATCGAGTATAGTTACCCTTTCGGGATCCTAGGATCCCTCCCCTCTATAAGTAGAGACTCGTAGCTACCTTGTACCGGCAAGTTGAGTCTCCTGTCAATCACAGTGACTTTACTCCCCATCTATTCTCTACTCTACAGGGTGGCTACAGTGTTGCAGCACTGCAAGCGGGAACCCATACTGCTCTATCTGTCTTCTAAGTCACAGTAGAGACTTAGCTACAGTCTTTTGTTGCTGTCCAACCCTTGGCGGTGACAGGAGTGGTGCTGTGCACTGCGCTCCTGTAAGTTCTGGAACCGGCCATGTGAAGAAGTCGACGAGTCATTGTGGAGCGGTGAGTCACTGTGGAGCTGTGCTATTATTGTACGATACAAGAGTCATTGTGGAGCATTCTATTACTGTACCGGATCATGACTCACTATGGAGCAGTTATTCTTAGGATACCTAGTCATAGTGGAGTAATGCGCTGGCATAGTTATTCTTAGTACTTGTCTTGTAGTATAAGTAGGACTCCTCGACGTCCCTAAGACGGCAAGTTGAGTCTCCTGTCTCAATTCATATCGTTCCCCTTCCCCTTTCCCCTCAGAGGAGTGGCTACTGCATCGAAGTGCAGCAAGCGGTAACTCCTACTCTATCAGTCGTCTAAGTCACTGTGAGACTTAGCTCACCTACGCGAAGAACTACTAGGCAACTATCAGCTTAGTCTATTGTTGCGGCCAAACCCTTGGCGGTGACATTAGACTCAACTTTGTTCAAAAAACAGCTAGCAGCAGCCAGAAGAAAGCCTACAGAGCAATTGTTCTTGCACCAGAAGAAGCGGGTATAACAAGACCCAATACCCTCGTAGCAGTCCTAGGCACCACACACCCGAAGAACAGAAGAGGACACACTATCGCATTAGTGTGCAAAGACAGTAACAAGAAGATCGAACCAAACCTCAAACAAGTGTGCCTATATCAAAGACGGTGGACAGCAATCCAGTGGAATTCACTAAACCAGTGGTACGAGACCACAGAACAGCTTAACGTGCTACACAAGTACGACTCCACCAGCCAAGAAGGCGACAGTGATATTTCCAACCAAAGCTCTGAAGACGAAGAAGGACCAGAAGAACCAGAGCAAGAAATCGACACCCAGATTAGACAAGCACCCGTTGACCCAGAAATCAGAAATAGTCCCCTAACACCAGTGTTCCACACGCTATCTCCAATAACCGAAGAACCAACCATGATGACCCAAACCCAGACAACCGTAGCATTCACATCCTCGACCCCAACCTCGGTCCACATTCCATCCTCATCCACAGGGTCAGGAGGACAAGGCGCAGATAGAGCGCGACGCATTACTGAAAGACTTCAGCAAGCCCTTAGACGTACAGGACCTCCTGGAGGAGATGGTTCCGGCCCAGGGGGCCCTGGCGGCCCTCCAGGTGGAGGACATCCAGCTGACGGTCCTCCAGCAGCAGGACAACAACCAATACCAGTTGCAGCAGAGGTCAAGGCCATGGGAGGATTACCTCAAATATTCTATGGCGACCGCTCCAAAGCAGACGACTTTATTGAAGAAGTCAAGGGATATCTACGCCTCAATTCCGACGTGGCCGGATACAATTCCCCTTACAAGAAAGTCGCATTCACCCTCACTCTCATCAAAGGGGAAGAACCAGCCCAATGGGTTAGAGACATGGGAGCTTGGCTCGATGCACTCGACCCAGTGGCGGATAACATCAAAGCACTATGGGATCAGTTCCTAGTGGAGTTTAGAGAACAATTCCAGGACACCCAAGCCCCTCAACGTGCTAGGATCAAGCTTGAGAACTGCAAGATGAGGAACAACGACTACGATGCCTATGTAGCTGAATTTGAAGGGCT
Organism: Russula aff. compacta; assembly: GCA_003313875.1. Taxonomy (NCBI): domain Eukaryota; kingdom Fungi; phylum Basidiomycota; class Agaricomycetes; order Russulales; family Russulaceae; genus Russula; species Russula aff. compacta. Next base: position 3,584 of record QLOT01004161.1, on the reverse strand, counting down.
GGCCCAAAAAGCTAACTACACTCAAGGCAACCAAGAAACATTCAATATGTTCCTCAAGGGACTACCAGAATCCATCCTGCGGGATACCCTCAAGCCCCCTTTCCCTATGGATTACCAATCCCTCAAGGAATGAGTCAAACACCTAGCGCAAGGAAAGTCCCTAATTGAAGGAATATTAAAGCATCAGGGATACCAAGGAGGAGGCAACACCTATCAGCGGCTTAACAACCCCATCAGACGACCCTTCTTCATCAGACCTGGAAACTACCAAGGAGGACAAGCCAGCCGACCAGTATACAACTCTTCCACTGCACCCCCATCCATGAACAATGACTCTGTCCCCATGGACATAGGAAGAGGCCGTGCCCCTACTAATTGGTGCAATAAGAACCAAGGCAATTGGAGACAAAGACCACAGACAAACAACCGGAACCTCCAAGGCCGAGTGGCCCAGGGAACAGGAAATAACGCCTGTTTTACCTGTGGCAAGATAGGACACTTCGCGCGCAACTGCCCACAAAGAGATACCACCAAGAAACGAGTCAACTATATGGACTTTGACCCAGACGAAGAAGAAGACCTACCAGGCCCAGCAATGAACGACACTGTAGCTACAGTGCGTGCACACCTGGAGAGGATGTCAATGGCGGAGAAAGAACGCCTTGCCCATGAAATGGGCGTAGCTGAGGATTTTCCCACTGCCTGATCAGAGCGGCACTGATTAGGCGAAGTAACAGTGATAATGTGTACATATCTGCTTGGAAATCGATGACTGTTCGATTCTATGCACATTCAATCACGAAAAGAGCCGACGGAATAGCCCTCATCGACTCAGGGGCTACAGAAAACTTCATGAACCTGCAGTATGCGAAATGGCTTCGACTACCCATCAAGCAACTGGAGAAACCAAGACCACTATACAATGTCGATGGGACAGAAAACAAAAGCGGCAGTCTCAAGTATTATACAGACCTGGAAATCCAGACGGGAACCCAACGTACCAAACATCGATTCTTCCTGTCGGACCTAGGGGAACACAAGGCGATACTAGGCTACCCCTGGTTTGCTGCTACCCAACCCAAGATCGACTGGAAGCAAGGGTGGATCGACACCACCCAACTGCCGATCGTCCTAAGGGCCCCTAATGCACACAAGGCCCGATTCATCCCTAGAACGAAGAACGTCCCTCGACCACTCTCCAGGGATCAATACTTCATTGGAAAAATCACACTTAACACCCCAGAGACCTCCGATGTCCCAAAAGTCCCAGAAGAATACCAGAGGCATGCCAAGGTATTCAGCGAACAAGAATCACAACGACTCCCACGGTATACGATATGGGACCATGCTATTGAACTCTTACCTGGTGCACCTTCCACACTACCAGGACGACTCTACCCCCTTACCCAGGAAGAGAAACTGGAGGCTCATAAGTTTGTACAGGAACACCTGTCCAGAGGAACTATCCGGAACTCCAAATCCCCCTATGCGGCCAGTTTCTTCTTTGTCAAAAAGAAGGATGGCAAGTTGCGACCAGTACAGGATTATCGACCTATCAACAAATGGACTAAACGAAACTGCAATGTCTCCCCTCTCATTCCCCAAGTAATCGACCGACTTAGCGGATGCACACTCTTCACCAAGTTTGATGTTCGATGGGGGTACAACAATGTTCGCATCAAGAAGGGCGATGAATGGAAAGCCGCCTTCCTCACTCCGGAAGGATTATTCGAACCCACGGTTATGTTCTTTGGCCTTACCAACTCCCCTGCCACCTTCCAAATGATGATGAACACTATTTTTCGAAGTGAGGTGGGCCAAGGATGGTTCTCTGTTTATATGGATGACTTGGCCATCCACACAGCCCGATACCCCCATGAAACAGAGGCCCAACACATACAGCGACACCGGAACTATGTCCACAGCATACTCGACAAACTTGAACAGAACGATCTCTACCTCAAGCCGGAAAAATGCGAATTTGAGCAGAAGGAGATTGAATACCTTGGGGTTATTGTGGGCAACAACCAACTGAAGATGCACCCAAAGAAGCTCCAAGGCGTCGCTGACTGGACTCCCCCAAGAACCCCCACAGATGTGCGTAAATTCTTGGGCTTCACTGGTTACTACCGCTACTTCGTCCCCAACTATTCTGGCATTGCCTGGCCCCTCTTAGACTTGACTAAGAAAGCCGCTGTCTGGGACTGGACACCCGCCCACCAACGAGCTTTTGAGGAACTCAAGACTCGCATGTGCAGCAGCCCAGTCCTCAACCAGCCGGACTTTGACAAATGTTTTGTACTCCAGGTCGATGCCTCCGCTTACGGCGTGGGCGCCGTACTCTCACAGGAGGGAGAACACACTACCCCTACACTAGCCAAACACCACAAACCGGTTCTCCACCCTATTGCGTATTACTCAGCTACCTTCACACCCACCAAACGAAACTATGACATCTATGAGCGAGAACTACTGGCAGTCATGAAGGCTCTAGCTCACTGGCGACACTACCTGGGTTGGACCAAGGTACCCTTCATCATCCGCACCGATCACGCCAACCTGCAGTATTGGAAGTCCCCAAGAAACCTAAACCGACGAACGGCCAGGTGGCATGCAGATCTGCAAGAATATGACTATGAACTAGAATACATACCTGGGAAAACTAACACCACTGCCGATGCACTATCCCGACCCCCCGGAGTGGACCAAGGAGCAGAAGATAACAAAGACATTGTCCTGATACCCCCACACCGGATATGAGCCGCTACCACTGCCCAAGGACAAACCATCGTGCCAAATGTCAAAGAGGTCAAAAGAGCAATCGTCAGCAAGGCACATGACACACTGACGGCAGGACACCCTGGAAGAGATGAAACACTGCGAAAAGTGCAACAAACCCACTGGTGGCCAGGAATGAAGACGTGGATCGCAGACTATATCAAAGGATGTGCAGTATGCCAACAAACAAAGATAATCACCCACCGGAGACGCACCCCTTTATATCGCATCCCCACAAAGGAACACACCCTACCGTTCAGAATGGTGGCCATGGACCTGATCACTGGACTTCCCCCACATAGAGGAACTGACGCCATCCTTACCATTGTAGACCATGGATGCTCGAGAGCAGCGGTGTTCCTACCATGCTCCACAACCATAACTGGTCTAGGGATTGCCCAGCTATATCTGGATAACGTCTATCAATGGTTTGGACTCCCCACTAGGGTCATCAGCGACAGAGACCCTCGGTTCACATCCCATTTCGGCCGAGCACTCACAAAGAAGCTAGGAATCGTACAGAATTTATCCACTGCCTTCCATCCCCAAACGGATGGGCTGACGGAGCGGAAAAATCAATGGGTGGAGCAGTACCTTCAAACGGTGACAGCAATGCACCCTGAAGATTGGACGCAATGGATTACAATGGCCACAGCAGTACACAATAACCGGATCAATACCACCACAGGGCTATCGCCCAATCAAATCCTGCTGGGGTATGAACCTGTCCTCGCTCCACAAAGTACCACCCCCTCGGATAATGAAACGGCGGAGAAAAGAGTGGAGCGAATGATAGAAGCAAGACG
>QLOT01004147.1:0-37220 GCA_003313875.1 Russula aff. compacta | reverse complement strand
GGAACAGCGGCGACTGATGACAAGATGTCTCACTGGAGCAGGTCGGACCTCACCGGCCTCACCGGCCTCACCGGCAAGCGGATACAGTATTGGAATTGAATTGTTCCGTGCGTCGTTACGTGCGAGAACTCAATAGTAATCAATGGCTAGAGCGAGCGGCACCACAATGCTCGCGTATAGGCCTCGACCCAAACGATGTCGTATGTCATGTTACATCGCAGCTGCGAACGTCATGGGTGTCCGAGCTACACCACCAGTATCCAGTCATCTCTAGGCTTGCTGTTCATAACACCGGGATGAAACGCAATGACGGCGACGCAGTGGGTAGGAGAGATTAGCGCACATACGATTCGCTCATTGAGACACAGTCGATGTGGGGACTCAGAACTGAGTGTGGCCAAGGCCCTATTGACCACACACGGACTACCATGACAACACTGCCACAGCTGGTCGCATTGGCCCCCGCTGCTTGACTTGTATAAATTCCCGCAAACCGTTGTCACGGCTGCCAGACGAACCACTCGAACAACATGGCCAGCAGTACGTCAATTTCATTTGGTCGTTTTCATTCGGTTGCCTTTTGACTGCCGTAGACAAGAAACGTTCGGCAGATGAGGCGGATGTTGCGACACGTGAGGATGGCTCCAAACGTAGGGAGCGTCCAGGATCGAATGACACGAAAAGAGGACCCAAAGTACGCATTTCTTTTGTCTGATCCAAGTTTGATTGGGTCTCATGTCATCCTATTCAGGTTGCGCACGCCATGCCAGCCTCTGCATTCAAAGAACGCGCTGGCCCATTGCATGTCACCGTGACACAAACACCACCGACTGTTAAAGAGGACGACAATGACGCGACCTCGAGGGCTCCCGTCGACCCGGGTTTTCTTGGCGCGGTTGCACTACAGCCTTGCACTTTCACAACAGGAAGTTATGGATGGAAGGGTAACAAGCGCCTCACTATCGACATTGTCGACCCCACAAGCGGCGAGCAAACGAAAGTCCAGGTGATGTTGACGTAGGTTTCTTCCGCACGCCTGTACAATACAATGGATAATAATAAATTCCTAAACAGCATCAATGCCGCTGTTCTGGGCAGCAAGCAGGCAGAAAAGGAAGCAGAGGTTGATCCCACTACCAGCAATACCATTGGAACAGAACATGTTGGGCTTGTTGAGACTGCGGAGCAGGTATTATAATAACAAGTTGCCTGTCCGCCCGAGCGAGCTGACATTGATGAATACTATTTTTATACGATGGAACAATGCCTAAAATAACATCTCTTTTCCCTAGTCAGAAAAGTGAATCGTGCATAGATGAGCGCGCTCATATGCACGTTGCGAGGTACGCTTTGAATGACCTATTATAGATCAAAGTCCGAGTCAGAATCACCGTTTTTCGATGTGTTGCGTAAATTCTTGGTGGAGAAGTTGGCCCAGGTAGATTTTGATCTCCCGTGCGAGTCCTCCTCCTCAGAGTCTCCTTCCCGACTGTTCTTTGAATCTGGTGGTGTTTTCTTCTCCGGAGGAATGATGGCGCCTGACGCAATGAGCAACGTCTCCAGTTCTATGATTGAAGCGCAGTCAACATCGAGTCTTAGGTAAACGACAGAGAACACACCTTCGAGCTTTCGCTCTCGGTCTGATCCCCAAGCGGTAAACTGAGTGGCAATCTGGCCTTTCCGATACACGAGGAACATTGGCACCCGAGAGTCGGGTAGGTCGGGAATGCACTTGTCGCCGACGATGGAAACGAATTTAGTGCGCGGATGGCGAGTCGCCAACGTGCGAACATGTACATGTGCACGGTCACTTCGTGGAATGCTGTACATAAAACGCGTAAGAACGGGGACTGAGCGAGGGGCAGGCGTCACGCTTACCCGTCCTTATACAAAAAACAGACCACTCCCGTTCCGCGCGCTTCCACGTCACCAGGCTCATCCTCTTTGCTGGCCTCCGTGACTTCCCGCGTATAATCGTCTCTTCCGATGGGGATGACAGTGCCAAAACGTCTGCGCTGAGCCTCTAGTCGTTCCTCCATTAGGCGCTGCGCTCGATGCTGCGCGATCTGCCGCTCTACAGTTTCATCCTGCACATCTTCTCCAAGCTCCTTAAGCTCCGCAGGAGTAAGGTCCTCGAGAATGTCATCAAGGGTTGGCGAAGGCGGTGGGGAGGGGGAGGGCGGGGTGGGTGCGCGTGGAGGAAGTATCCCATGTTTGCGTAGGGCTTCATCGCTGATAAAAGTGGCCTGTCGTCCATCACTGGGCATATCTAGCCAGGATATGCGCTCACAATTCCGTGTCCTGATTCGAGCTCATCCTGAATTTGTTTCCTTGGTCTGGTCTGCTCTCTGGTAGAATTGATTGACTTGTCGGTCCGGATGCCACGTGGCGTGGGTGACCAAGGCAGATCAACCCACGAAGTATTCAGCCCTAGGCGCCTTTAGCCTCACAGTGCACCTCATGACTCACATTTTTCTACTTCCCACCTTTGCATCGCCACCATGACTCTAGTATACAAACCTGAGGCTGGCGATGTGCTGATTCCCCGACAGTACCAAGAGGAAATTTTTCTCAAGGCACAACAGAGAAATGTTATCGCTGTGCTTGATACTGGCAGTGGGAAGACACTCATATCTGCGCTACTCATCAAATGGATCGCCGAGCAGGAGAGCTCTCAGAAGAAAGTCACCATTTTCCTCGTGCCGAAGGTTCCTCTTGTAGAACAACAGAGCAACTTCATCGCTCAACATACTGCATTACGTGTGGCGCAGGTTCATAGCGAAGTTTCAGCCGGTGTCATGGACCACACACGATGGAGCAACCTCTTTGCGCAGGCAGATGTATTGGTAATGACGGGTAAGTGCGGTTCTATGTGGTGACCCAAGTCTTCCTCATCGGATGTAGGGCAGATTTTCTTGAACATACTCACGCACTCGCATTGGAGCATGAGCAAAGTATGCACATCCTGCGTTTTCCCCCCATCAGTGTTTCTCAGCATATATCAGGTTTCCCTTCTTGTCTTCGATGAATGTCATCACGCACGCAAGAACCATCCTTACACAACCGTAATGGCTATATACCGAACTTGTCCTGAGGCCGATCGACCGAAAGTATTTGGTATGACGGCCTGTCCAACTTGGACTTCCACTCCGCATACTTCGCTAGTGGACCTGGAAAGGAATTTGAATGCCCAGATCGTCACTGTTCAGGAGAACTTAGACGAGTTTGCTCGATATTCTTCAAAGCCAACTGAGGTAGAATGGTGCACTGGTGTCCCCGCGCGCGAAGCTCCGTCTCAACGCCTTATTGCAGGTCATCCGAGAATTCCCCCCATCCCCGAAATCCTATCCTGAATATGCCATTCCCCACATCTGGGATCGCTTTGACTACTCTCAAATTCCAGAATCCTTCGAAATACCTTGGCAACAGCTGATCAACCGTTATCTTTTTACTTTAGAGTCTCTAGGTATATTCGCTGCCGAGTTTTTTCTCCACTCTGACCTTCGGATGCGCATATCTGAACTATCGCATCCTCGAGACTTCAATGAGATGGAATCTTTGCGCAAGCGATTCCTCCACACAGAGATCCCCGGAAAGACCGATATACCTCTCTCACGTCGTATCCCCGAATTGCATGATTTGTGCGAGATCTTGGCCGAATACCAACTATTCTTCGAACATGTCTCTGATGACCAAGATGCCTCCACCCCTTGGGCTTTCCGTCTCAGTTGGTGCTCTCCGAAGGTTCAGACTCTCGTTGACATTCTGTTGGAAAGCTACACTCCCGAATTCCATGGTATCGTGTTCGTCGAGCGCCGCCATATTGCCAGAGTGCTTTCTAGTATCATTTCTCGTGTCCCAGTGCTTAAAGATATTATTACTTGTGCGGAGTGCGTGGGCCATGGGGGCGAAGAGAAAGGCATCGGGGGTGGTATGCCCACAGAGAAGCAACGCAAAATTGTCAACGATTTCCGAGATGGAAGGATAAATTTGCGTAAGTAAGTATTCCCTGCAGCGACCTCTCATTTATTTCACGTGACAGTCATCGCTACGCCCGTGGCAGAGGAAGGCTTGGACTTTCCAGTCAGTTCTTGGGAACTATATCTGCATTCGGAGAAAAGTGATTAAATAACTCCAGGCCTGTGACATCACAGTTCGCTTTGACGCCATGCAAGGTATGGTGGGTTATGTCCAATCCCGCGGGCGCGCGCGACGCGCGACTTCGACGTTTGTGGTCATGATACAGCAAAACGACACTTCACAACTGGATAATTATCGATCCTTATCCGAGAACGAACCTCATATTAGGAAGCTATATCAGTCCGGAACTCCCGCCCCTCTCTCAGGGCCGGTGGGCGTCCAGGCCGAGGATGACGAAGATAACGGTGATTATGTCTACCCGACAGATCTTGCCAAGCGAGAGCGTTTTGTGGTACCGGGCACAGGTGCAATCTTGACGTACAACATGGCTATCGGTCTTCTTGGACATCTTTGCTCACTCATCCCATGCGATGTGTTCACTCCGGCACAGAGACCGTACTACAGCGGTACTTTTGTCTCCACTGTACGCCTCCCCTCGTTGCTGCCGTTACCATCTGAGTACCTTGTGTACGAAGGCCCTTACAAGCACTCGAAGAAAGAAGCTAAGCGAGCCGTGGCATTCAAAGCTGTCAAGACTTTGCATGCATTGAAGATGTTCGACGATCATCTACTTCCAGTGCATGCCAAGGCAGAGCCCGAAATTGCTGATGACCCAAGTCAGGTAGATGATTCTATTGACGTACCCGAGACGATGGACGTTGCGGTATTGAGTCCATGGACCCTGGGATCGACACTATGGTCACACCCTATCAGCATTAACGGGAAACGTGTCGCTGGAGTCGTCACGGGGACGCCTCTTCCACCTACCGAACTTGTTTGGGACGGCACTGCGTTGGCTGTGGGCGACCCCGAACTCGTGCAACTTGATACGGAAGACGATTATCAGAAACGTAGACTCCTGCAAGATTACACAGATCTTGGGTTGTGGTGGCGCGTCTCTGCTCGACCGCGCCCGACGCCATTGTCGTGTTTTTTGGCACCTCTCATTCCGAATAGTTGTCAACCGGATTTCCAAGCAATGGAAGATCTTTTAAAGTACCCACACGGCAAATTCGACTGGACAGGTGTGGATGAACGTCAGTACGGCCATCTTCTAGTCATGAATAGCATGCAGCATGGTCGTCCGTTTCTACTTCAAAAGATTCGGCTTGACCTGACTCCATCGGCGAAGCCAGCGGCGGACAGTCGTGAGGCTGGCTTCCAAACGTATTTGGAGTACTATCAATGGGTTATTAGAAAAAGAAAGGGTCGCCCCCCGGAAATACCAGCCGATGGGCCTCTCATCGAAGCGGTTCCCATACCTAGGCAGACCTCCCGGGTATACGAGCTCTTACCCAGGGATAGGTCAGTCGACGTCGAGATGGCCTCTGGAAGTGATTCGAAACCATTCATACTCCCTTTGGCCTCCACCGCTGTCTTCTTGATGCCCGAAGAGATGTTCTCCCTCTTTGCTTTATTCCCACGTCTTTTACACCGCATCCAAGATGTGTGGCGTGCTCGTTGCGCCCGGGTAGGACTTGGTCTGCCTCCCATTCTCGATGATCGCCTCATCGAAGCAACGACGCTGCCTGCTGCAGCTGCAGGTTTCAATAACCAGCGCCTCGAAACGCTTGGTGACTCGGTGTTGAAGCTCTGCACGTCAGTGCATCTACACAACAAGTTCTCGCATTACCACGAAGGACAGCTCGACAATCTGCGCCAGCGATTCATCTCCAACCGCACCCTCATGCTCCGAGCAAAAGTGATCGGCCTCGAACGCTATTTGAACGTAGAAGGTCCGAATGTTAAGACGTGGCCTACCGTGGTTGCGACAGACAGCCCAACTCTCCAGGATGCAACATGTAGCGATCGGACAGTGAAGCGACACATCGCACGGAGAAGTTTGCAGGACTGCATGGAAGCGGTCATCGGTGCAGGCTACTTGACTGGATGTGTTTCGATGGCTTTGCATGTAGGCACTGCACTTGGGTTAAACTTTGGTGGCCCCCTCCCGTGGCAGCTGCGATACGCCCCTCCACCCGATGCCAAGCCGGCGCGCGCACTCTATTCGGAGCTTCAAGATGCTCTCGGCTATGAGTTCCAACACGTTGCATTACTACAGGAGGCTCTGACACATCCGTCCTTCTGTTCTGGTGGGAAATCGTATCAGAGGCTAGAGTTCCTCGGGGACGGTACGACTCTCGTAATTGTCATGGCTTGGCTAACGTTTATGTCAAAGCCGTGGTCGATACTGTGGTTATGGCGTACCTTTTTAAAAAATTCCCTCACGCAAACTCCGGTCAGCTTAGTTCTTTGCGTGCGCGAGCGGTCTGCGGGCCTGCTCTAGCCTTTATAGCAGTTCGTGTCCTAAAACTACACGAGTTCCTATTGGCCGACCACCCCGGCCTTACCACCGCTGTCAAGAAGTACATCCCTACCCTACAAGCGACGTCCAACCACGATCTCGTCCTGCAGAGCTGGGCACACGATCCTCCCAAAGTCATTAGCGACATCTTCGAGAGCGTTGTCGCAGCCGTCCTCATCGATTCGGGGTACAACTTTGACAAAACAATCTGCGTTGTGGAAGCTGCCATGCAGTGTATTCTAGATGTCCTATCTCCTGACCTACCTCCGGAGCCGGTCTCCGCGTTCTATCTGTGGGCCGCAAAATCAGGCTGCAAACGCATCCATCTAAAGTGTGTATTCGATGCAATCTACTTGGATTCGCGTCTACATAGAACCTATCTAGGAAATCATCCAGTCGTCCCGAGCTCAAGCGAAACGATACTGTTTCTGTTGTCGTACATGACACTATTGTCGTTGGCCCCGTGACTGCATCTAGCTTGCCGGTGGCACGTGCCTTCGCATCAGAACATGCGCGGATGATTTTGCAAGGCGCTGATTCGGATAAAGCATTAGCCAAAATATGCGATTGCAAGGAGCAACAGGTTTGCGCCTCCAATGTGGAACCTTCCCACCGTGATACTGTCGATGATACGACTGAGATTGGCTTTGCAGCCGTGGCGCATTTGGAACTTGAGAAATTCAGAAACCCTCAGGAGGATCAGGTGTCAGGTGAAGACCTGGAGGCTGAGAATTTTGGAGATGTGTGATGTTTTTGAGACAACTTGGAGCGTAGGTTTTGCCGCGTGATAGGGGTCCTCTATCATGTCTGGGTGTCAATGGTCCCATGCAGTTGATGGTTCACACCAAATGTCATTGCTTATTTCCTGGCGCCTCCGTCCATCCACCTGTGTGGCTGGATGAGTTGACCGCGTTTTCTGTTCCTTCTTACGCCGGCGAATCAGGACCCGACCTGTTATCTTCGTGGTACAGTCCAATAGGATCGATCACCGATACGCCGGGTTTGGAGAGGAGTTGCGGACGACAGCATTTGGATCTTGCCCCAATGCAGATATGTTCCGACCGGGAGTAGTTGAAGATAGTGTCTAAACTTCTACTGATGCGTGTGGGGAACTGATCACTACAGATAAGTTCTTAGCCGTCATCGTAGGTTCTGCATCCGCCTGAAAACTTCAAATAGATATGATCCAGCCGTGGTGCTTAGTAGATTCTCTGACCGGCTGCTGATGCCTGGATGCTGTCATCGCTCCCAGAGAAGTGGTCCTATCAGTTGTCTTGTAGCGCTTAGCCTTATTGCCGGCTTGCGCTCTCTCTGACCTCGACTCCAATTCAGCCCAAACCTCGACCTCTTTCCCCTTGTAGTCGCCTTGGTTAAAGGAGATACAGAGTTAAATAGCACGCAAGCTTGTGTCTACATCTGCAGAGGCCAAGGAAAGATCCCACGGTACTGCCATCTCGTTATTCACCCAACTTACCATGCACTTTCTATTTGGCACCATAGTCGGCGATGCCATAGCATCGTCTACACCATCCCTCACTGCCTTTCTCAGCCTACTCCTCTTTGTTGTACGGATCTTGCGACTATATACCCCTCATGCTCTCGAACTTCGGTTTACTTCAGGCACTGTTGTTCCCACGGAACAAAGCCATATTACCGGAACCAACGACTTTCAGGTCCTTATCCTTGGAGGTGGTGTGGCTGGTGTCATGGCTGCTGAGACCCTTCACCGAAGGGGTATAGACAATTTCAAGATCATTGAAGCACGCGACACGCTAGGTGGACGTATGAAGAGCTTCTCATTTGGCGCAGCAAACAGGCAGTATGTGCTTGAACTGGGCGCGGACTGGATTCACGGCACGCAAACGAACGATGGCCCATCTAATCCCATATTCGACTTGGCCCGGAAGCACAATCTATCGACTCGGCCCAATCACTATCGTGGTAGCATGAGTATGTCTGCAATTCCAATAGTAGTCCTTACTGATGCCATCTATCTTAGCAACCTACGACCACACTGGCCCTGTTGATTATATGCAGACGTTTAACGCCGCGGTCGAGAACTTCGCCGCTTTGACTGTAGGTGGAGGTGCGTGCTTCCCCTTACCCTGTGATCGCAGTTGGCAGGATTATTTCAATAGGTGAACGGATCTTGAGAGGTTTAGTGGATACAACAACTCGTAGCGGCTATGCTCTACTCGGTGCCAAACCTAGAACGCCTCATGAGGCAGCTTCTGAATATTATCAATTCGACTGGGAATATGCCCAGACACCAGAGCAAAGCTCCTGGTTTGCGTCTTCTTGGGTAACGTATCCGTTCTATACCAGCCAGTCGCGTTTGCTGTTCCGAAGAGTGATGATAAAAAGTCCTACTCGGAGCCAGATCGTCTTGGTTTGTCGCAACTCTGCTGCTCATCATGCGTATTCCAGGCGAATAATTTCACCTTTAATCTTGACCAAGGCGGCTTTTCTGCTGAGAACCTCTTGACCACTGATCAGCGTGGATTCGCGAGCCTTGTTCAGACTGAGGCGGCTGGATTTCTTTCCAAGGAGCAGGTCCAGCTGAATGCCACCGTTAAGACGATAAGGTACTCTGGTGATAGGGTATCCGTGAGCCTTTCGGATGGGTCCAGTCTGAGTGCGGACTACGTTCTAGTTACGTTCAGTCTCGGAGTTCTGCAACACGAGGATGTCCTCTTCGAGCCTGCGTTACCCAAATGGAAGTCAGAAGCTATATACGGTATGGCGATGGTCAGCAGACTGACTTCGGGCAAATTTTCTTCATCTTACGACCACGCACAGGGAATATACACCAAGATATATTTGCAGTTCCCTGAGAAGTTCTGGTTTAACACCGAGGTACCGGGTATTCTCGTCGCCGATCATCGGCGCCCTGACGTAAGGATGCCAGTTCGCGCTGTACGCAGACCACGAGCGTGGATGGTACCCCGTCTGGCAGAGTCTTGACATGGATGGCTTCTTCCCCGGTTCCGGAATCCTTTTCGTAACTGTCACTGTATGTCTGGTGTATTTATTCCCGCCGCTGGAGCCCTGACGACCCCTCAAAGGGCGACTTCTCAAAGCGCATCGAGTCATTGAGTGAGGAAATCGTGAAAGCAGAGGTCCTCGATGTCCTTCGTTCAATGTACCCGAACACGACAATCCCCGAACCCGACGCGTTCTACTTTCCGCGTTGGCATAGCGATCCGCTCTACCGGGGGAGCTACAGCAACTGGCCGTCAAGTTTTCTGAAGGACCACCACACGAATCTGAGGGCCACGGTTGAGCGGAGACTCTGGTTTGGTGGCGAGGCTACGAGTTTGAAGTACTTTGGTGGGTCATCAGGATTACGCAATCCTAGTTCTCCCTCCAGTCCAGGGTCACTCACTGGGATACGCGCGTCGTGGTTAGGTTACTTGCACGGAGCATATTACGAGGGACAGAAGATGGCGGAAGAAATTGCTCGGTGCATAGAGGATGGGGAATGTGATGGCCTTCCTCATGTGGAGGAGATCCCGTGCTCTCAGCCATATATCGTCTCGGACTTCATTTAGCTAATCGTAGTGTGCATCATTTCCCTCATTGAGACCACCTGCACCTCGTAGGTAGTACATACCCGCCAGGTTCGATTTCTCGTTTCACTCTTTGTACTATGAAGTATCTCACATGCAGTGAGCACATATGGACCACAGGGTCTCGAAAGAGGCTAGACCGCGTCAAATTGCACAATCAGATCAGATGAACAAATAGGCCCAAACGACGAATCTTTATCGTTCTTACCACTTGATCAGCCCAAGGACTCTGCCAAAACTTCGAGAGATGGCAGACATAGCCTCAGAGACAGCGCTTCAGCATCTCAAGTCTTTGTATTCCTACGGAGAAATTACTTCCTCTTCAGATGGTAACTTATACAGAACTCTTATCATGGGTCTCGGTAGTCACTGTGACACTCTAGTCATTCAAAACCCGTGGTATATCGTGGCACTGGTCAGTTTCACGGCCGCGAACAGGCCAGAAGCTGTACCACTTCTGTTTAGATATGTCTTGGGAGAACTTGAGCATGCACAGAACCAGTTCAAAGTCCCGGAGGCTGAGGCGAGTCGTGAAAAGTTTATCTTATCCCGCAAGTTTCGGGATGCCATCTTTAAGTGTGGCATCATAGCCGGGTACTCAAAGGTATTTGCTTTGCTATCCCAGACAAATCAGTGTGGGGATAAACTTTTTTCAGGCAATAAACGCTCTGGTCACTCTTCACGAGGTTACGCCCGAAGAACTACGCGACACGAAACGACAGAGGTGAGTGACAGAGCACACACCCGCAGGTTGAGTAACCGGTTTTGTAGAGAGACCAATTTGTCACTGCCCGAGCTTGAAAGTCGCGGCGAAGTATTCTTTCGAGCTCTTTATGGTGAAACTACGAACGACGTGCAGAGTCTGCTGGACAAAATATACCCTGATATGGGTACGCCCACCATGCTATTTCAGTCCACATTCTAGAACGATCGCGCAGGATGGTTCAGCACGACAATTGCTTATGGGTCGGTATACGGCTATACCGAAATCTTGACTCAACTAGAGACATCGTACGTCTTGATTGGCGCGCTCATCGCGGTAGATACCCCCCGTCAGATCGGCTGGCATCTTGATAATGCACGTCGAGGGGGTGCATCACTCGAACATACTCGTGCGCTCAGGCAGATAGCTATAGAAGCCTCTCAGAGTGCGGGAGTGAAGTGGAGGGATGGGGTACCAGAGGTACGAACAGAATGAGAAGGAAACTAGTAGATATCGAAGAACATGTCAACGACCCAGCGTTGGGTTGTCATGAAACTTGTATCTTTATAGGAGAATGAAAGCAAAGCTTGTGGATATGAAGGTTGTGAAGGTCAAGGTGCAAAGTTGAACGTGGAGCAAAGCAGCGATGCCCTCGGCAAATGCCGTGCCCTCGTTTGGCCAAAGTACATCGTCGTTGGCGGTTCCTGTGCTGAACCAAACCATCCTCCTCCCTCTGTGGGTTACCACGACCCATACAAACCACTCAGAATGACGGACTCCTCCAGTATTGACAACGACATGGTGTCCCTGGCACCCACAGCGGCTTCAATCCTGGGAATTAAGGGCCCCTTGCGCTTCCGGCCCCATGGATCCAGCCAGAAAGCACATGTTGTCCTTCGACGTGTTGACCCAGAAAGCGACTCGGAGGGAGAAGGAGAGACCAAGGGGGTCGTTCAATTCAGCCTATTTGCCTACAAACGGATCGAAGTCAAGCCCGGGAAGGAGATTCTCCTTACTGTCGCTGACGGCCCCTTCAAGGATCGTGCTATCATATTCGAGGGGGATGAGTTGGACGCTTCTTCTCTTTCAGACGTTGAAGAGGAGACTCAGGTTGCAGAGGACGACGATGCTCCTGTGCCTCCAGAACAGTCTCTGCCCCTTAAGATGAGGAAACCTTGGGCAAAGCGTCTCGAGGTATCCATGCCCTTGGGTACGTGCGACGTGGCATTATCGTCAGTTCTACACCGCTCACTTAATCGAAAAGCGCATGTACCATCTCCTAGGGCTGCCCACCACTCCGTTGGAGTTCAAACCGAACCGGATGATACAGCAGGGAATACTCTAGCCACCCAGACAGACCCCTCCCCTGCACCTGAAGAAGGCTCGCAGACTGTTTCTCCCATCCTCGCACGAAGTGTATCAAACACTCTTCCTTCAAAGCCCCTCAGTGTTTCAGTCCCCTCTGCCTCGTTATATGATTCAAAGGTTGGGCTGCCACCTGTCGCCAAGACCACGGTGATGAAAACGGGAGTTGCACGCCCGCGGCATGCTGAACGCGACCATAACTTATCTCCCTTGAAAGTTGACTCGATAGCTGACAGATTAATCCGACCTTCTGTTGATAAGCGTCATCCAATCCCTTTCACCGCAGCGAAACAAGAAGACGTATCAATAAGTGTATGTTCTCCCTCGAGAGTTGAGATGCACCCACTAATAGGAATAGATTTCCCCCGACGCCCGTGTCAATGATCAGTCTGGACGATGGAGTCCTTCTGTCCCAATGCCCACTGCCCTGACCACAGCACCGAGGCCAGCTGATGAGACTTCTGAATCTGCGAACTCCACTAGCATTACAGAGGATAGTAGTCCTCCTGCACCTGCTCCAGAACGGCCTTGGAGTCCTTCTGTACCTGTTGCCTTATCAACACAAGCTTCACGCAGATATAATATCAGAGACCGTAGGGCGGAACAACCCGAGAATGCTAATAGCGTCATCGAGACTCAGCCGAGTCTTCGTTTAGAGGCTCCTCCCCCACCGAACTCTCCTATCCCCTCTCCACAGACTCTCCCATCCTCTGCTACTAAGGTCAGACCCCCAACAAAGCCAAAGTCGAACTCCATCGTGCATGGCGGTTTCGGGTCAGACGTCGTCCCCTCCTCTTCGTCATTCTCTGACGAGGAGAACAAGGTATCTTGTTAATTTATCGCGCGACTGCTTGGCTTTTCTGATATCATCATTGATGCAGAGTGATCTCCTACCGGAGAAGATTTCCTCTTCTCCCCCGGTACGGCGGTTTTCACGTTCTGGAACCATCTTACCGCCCCCACCTCCTGCCGAACTACCCTCATCACCTTCGACCCAGACATACCCGCCTTCACCGAGCCTCAGAAAAGACTATTCACCGTCTCGTCTTTCTCCCGCCAGTTCGCGAGGTTCATTCAGCCACGGCCTTCTGGAAAATACTGCTACGAATCTTCCTTCTCACCCTCCGTCACCAAAGCAGTCTCTGAGAAAACCACAAACATTTTCCTGGCCGCCCTTCCGACCAGGCCGTGATGATAGCTCAACAGACTTCTACCCACCCTTCCGTGCAGGTCCCGATCCTTGCGAGCCACCGCCACCTCTGTCTTTCCGACCTACCTCAGGTCCCGGTACTATTCATGAGCACACACCCCTCAACGCAGCCACACGTGGGCGACCAGCAGTGATATCCAGTTCGAATGCCATTCCCATTGCTCCGCGCCACTCGTCGTTTGTACACCCATCAGGTCCTGGAAGACCACCTTCACCCACTGTGCAACCGTTCCATAACTCTCAGCCATTCGGCCCATCAATGTCACCAAAAGTTCCACTGAAACCGCCACATGCAATGATACCAGACGGTGGCCATCCACCTCGGCAGCCGCGGTCGGAGGTTGCGCTGCAGGCGATGGCATCAACCTCTTTGGGCCAAGGCATGACACCTAAAACCTACCCACAGTATCATCGCCATCGTGAGTATTTTATGTCCTGTGGCTCAATATGGCTCTTGCAACCCTGAATTGACATGTAAGGCTGACGTGGCCACGCAGAGAGGCATCCCTATGCACCTCGCTTGCTTGCTGACGGACGTGGACGTGGAATTCCCATAGCTGCAGGAGCAAAACGCAGAGCGTCTTCCCCTCGAACGGAATTCCCTGTGTCGTTCGAGGCTCCACCAAGGCGTTTGCCACCATCTACGTGGCCAACTATGTCACCAATCCGATGCGCTGCGGTGCAGGGTGAGCACGTTGCAATTCGAGAAATCACGTTCAACCGCAGCGGAAACTTAATGGCCGTAACGTGTAAGCACTAGTTCATATATCTGTATGGGTAACGACCGTTGAATACGTTTATTAGGTGCCGATTGCACAATTCGTGTCTGGGATAACGTGACGTACAATGAAGTGGCACGCCTGCCACATTCGTCTACTGTGGTCTCTGCTCAATGGATGGACGACGATGCTGGCGTGCTTGCTCTGTGCATGGACGGTGCGTTACTGCGCTGGACGCGGCCAGCAGGTAGTACACCGCCTCGTGCACACGAAGTATGGCACCGGGGCCGTCTGGTTGACCCTATTGTTGGAGCGACGCCAGAGGATGCGCCAACTGCCCTCGCGTACAAAGGTGATCGCATTGCAGCATCATATCCGAAATCAGGGGTGCGTATTTGGGTGATGAGACAGGGTAAGCTTGACGCGCAGGTTGCGTGATGTATGCAAATTGATAGGGACTAGGTTCATTACAGCCCCAACGGTCAATCGACAGGCAGAACGTCACTGCAATAGAGTTCATTGATGATGGTAACGCGCTACTTGGAGGAACAAAGGATGGTGTATTGTATGTGTTCACTTACTTCGGTGGTTTGCCCAAGTCGTGAACACGTTCATAGGTGGTATTGCCAAGTGTCTGATACTGTGCCACGGTTGTACAATGTTTTCAAGGAAAGGATGTATGTTCTCCTTTCTCTTTCTTACGTCTACCTGGTTCCGGGCGTGTTGATGAACCCTTAGATATGGTATAAATGTCATCCCTAACGGAACACATGCCTTGGTTTCTCAACAAGTAGCTTCACAACAAGTTGGACGCACGCACCTTGTCGCTATTACTCAGGACGAAAATCGTGGCAAAGTGATGCAAGTTTATACAGTGGAGCCTGGCCTACAAGCTGATGCAGTCTACGATGCGAACGCATTGTTCGTGGGTCGCGATGATGCTGTGCTGTACGGTTCAGCGCGTGGTTATTTGTTTGCATGGGACAAAGCGAGTGCTAGAATTCTTTGCGGCTTGGATCATGGAGAAGGTGCGTCCCTATTTGCGAAATATTAAAGCAGACGTCCTCATCCCGAGAAGGATGCGTCGTGCAAGCCATCGGGGTAAGTCCCAGGAAGTGTTTGGTGTGCCCGAGAAAGCACTGACAATGGACACAGGCTTACCGAAGAGGCAGTGCTGCTGGGGAGAGTTGTTTGGTTACTGGAAGTCGAGACGGAAAGCTGAATTGGTGGGCGGAACCTGTTGGATCGGCATGTAAGACATCGTCATTCTTTTTGGCACGGTTACGATCTGATTGGTGAGATGAAATCAGCTATGGGGGAACACCCTTCGGGCAAGCGTATCAAAACGAGTTAACAGTGGTTGCGATGCTGGCTATCGTGCAACCGACGCCATTTTGTTTTCAATTAAATTATAGACAGTTGAATTTTTTAGATTTCTAATAATACTGTACGGTATATTACGATAGGGTGTACGCGCACACCATACATTGCTACATCAATGAGATGATTTTGCCGGGGAAGGAAGTAATAAACCTGGGCCGGATGCCGGGGCGCAGCCGGCCGGAAGGCCGACCGAACGGGGAACGCAGTTGTCGACGCTCGACTGTGGTTGTTGTGTTGCCTCGCACGACGCTCGCGTTCATTCGCCACCGCCTTCAAGTCAGTTTTCTCTCTTTCCCTATTTCTCGTCCCCTCTACTTGATACAACTTGACACTCACGCGTCTCATATCTCAGTCTTTTATCACCGACTGATCATCATTCGAGATCATAAAGCCTTTCCGTCATCAGGTCTCCCAACTTAACAGCCTCACACTCTCGCGCCAGTCCCCCCCGTTCGTCTTTGGCCCAGAGCATTGTGAGTGCACCTCTGCTTTGCCACTGGATAGCGCCTTTCTTCCTCACACTTTCTCTTTCAACCTTGGCCCCGGAAATTTATACCCCCTTTCGTCCTAACGCTCAATCCCCCACCTAAAGAATAGTTTTATCGTATCTTTCGAAAATATCTGAGCGATATGCAGACGATAAAGTGTGTTGTTGTTGGTGACGGTGCTGTTGGAAAGGTATGCATCGAGAACTTTTCACTCCCTGCCTCCCGAGCTAAATCATACTGGACAACTAGACCTGTCTCCTAATCTCATATACGACAAACAAGTTCCCTAGCGAATATGTCCCAACGGTAGGAGGACCGTTTAAGTGGAGTAGGAAAAAAAAATTCTCAATCGTTTCCAGGTGTTTGATAACTACGCGGTCACCGTGATGATCGGTGATGACCCCTACACGTTGGGCCTGTTTGATACCGCTGGTGAGTAGCCACAATTTTTCGCCACGTCCCGCGGCAGTGGCAGTGGCATTTTCCATTTTTCCTTGTTCATTCATCGTCGTGACATCTAGGCCAGGAGGATTACGACCGCCTACGTCCACTATCGTACCCGCAGACGGATGTTTTCCTCGTTTGCTTCAGCGTCACCTCGCCTGCGTCCTTCGAGAACGTGAAGGAGAAGTGGTTCCCTGAAGTTCATCACCACTGCCCCGGAGTTCCATGCCTTATCGTGGGCACTCAGGTGGACCTACGCGATGATCCGCAAGTAATGGAGAAGCTCCAGCGACAAAAGCAGCGGCCCGTCGCCCCTGAACAGGGAGAGCGTCTCGCGCGTGAGCTTGGTGCGGTCAAGTACGTCGAGTGCTCTGCACTCACTCAGAAGGGTCTCAAGAACGTTTTTGATGAGGTAAGTGCTTCCAGTTGTATTTTTTTTCTTCTTTGTTTCGTTGACAACCACAAAGGCTATTGTGGCTGCTCTCGAGCCACCTGTTGTCAAGAGGAAACAACATTTTAACAAGTGCCTCGTTGTCTAAAGGCTGGATACGGTACCGAGCTCAGCATCCCATATTTACGTTACCTCCAACCCTCCTCTTCATGACGATTGCCTTCACGAGTAGTCCCTTTGACACCGATCCACCTATCCGCGACTTCGCGTATCTACTTTCTCCCCTTTCCGTACGTTGCTTTGGCTGCTCTTCCACCCAATACCTATAGTTCTTTTTCTCCGCCGCTTGTCCCCTATCATGGGCACCTATGTCTGCTGTCCTGTAGTTCTTAGTTTCGCGACGGTACTGGGGGGCCAAATCTAATACCCGTCGACAAGGGAGTAGAGGAAGGTGCCGCCAATACACTTGTGGGCTATGTGCCACGACAATTCAGCTCGAGGATGCGGCGGCGCAGGCTTTAAGGTTTCACGATTGGGTTTGGTATTACGTTGTCGAGGGCCAGCCTGTCAGCAAAATCGAAACGACATGACGTCGGTGCCTGTCCTTTGCTATCTCTCTCTCGCTCTCATAATCCATCTATGGTTCTTTCATACCTTAATTGGCGCCCTCAACAACCAAGGTCACAGGAACAACTTTGGGCACACCTGCCTTGCTGTACTGTAATACGGTAACAAGATTCGACATGCTCCATGATACTCGCTTAATGGATTTCTTTTTTCCCTTCACAACCCATCAATCTGTCACCGATGAACGTTCCGTTATCGGGAGGGAAGGCACTAAGAACTCCGGAGGGATGCGGTTGCAGTTGCAGTTGCGGCAGTGCGAGGTGGATCAGACGAACGTACAGACGATCGAGATGTGCCCTCAAGGCTGTATTTCATTATTTCTTCCTCGAAGGGACGAGCAGGCACGCGTTTGCGTCTGCAACGTGTGGACGATAGCTGAGCGCTGAGCACCGAAATAGTCAAGTCCCCTTCCGTTTTTTGTTGTGTGCGTGCGACCGGCCGCTGCCGCTGCCGTGTTTGTGAGATGCGGATAGGATTGTAAACAGCGTGGTGTGAGTCACACCCTCAATCGGCCTCACCGATGAAATACAGTCCCTGCGCACCTGCAAAGTGTAGCGGGTGAGACTGGCCGGGACACCGGCAATCCAACTGAGCCTCCGATTTGGGGACGTAATCGCACGGTCGCCTCGGTGATGAAATTTGTTTTGATGACTGTGGAACTGTTCTCAGCCCGAAGGCAGTGAGTGGCCCCTGCACGTCTGTTGGTATGCCCCAATGGCTCAGATCCCCATCCCCTCCTTGTTGTTTAATATGATTGGCCTGGAAGGAAGCTAATAATAACTGGCACGCACTGTGCGAAAACAAATGTAAGGTTCTAGGTCATTTCATTTACAGTGCTTTTTGCTCACATCTGAAGATGTTTTGTTCACAATCGCCGCCCGTTTCGGTATCAATAAAAGCTCTTTGGCTGTGAAAATTTCTGCGCCTCCTTGGAACCACGGACTAGCTTGCGTATTGTCTGTCTACACTAATTGCGGATAACTGTTCACCCATTGCTAAGCCAATATCGCGATTTGTCTTCACCAGGCAAGAACCATTAGAGGGAGGACAGGGCTGATCGTTCATCTTCTAAACATCACATTCTTCTGGACCCGGTTACTTTTGAACGGCCTATTGACTTCTCCCGAGCGCTCGTAGGTTCATCTGCGACCGCGACTCGGGGTCCACCTTACTGCTCCGTATGGTCCCGAGGCGCATGAACACACAGAGCTCCTCTTGAGAGTAACATACAACATAGAATTGAATCGTCCAAAGGGTCCACCCACGGTTCCCACGACAAAGTAACGACCCTTTTGAAGATGCAGAGGATGAACTGTACTGGAAAGGCCATTATTATCTGGTTACGAGGTATACTGCGAAATGAAAGTCATGGCAAAGAAGTTGTATCCGACACCCATCAGGGATTGTAATGTGATAGAACCTCGGTCCGATCAAGGAAGGGGAAAAACTCAAGTAATGAAAAGTTAGGCAATGTATCTTTGTGGGGGGAGAGAGCGGTCAATGACTATGCCAGTGCGCAGCAGGCACGACCTATTTGGCTGGCTAGTATGGCGGGTAATAGGGATAGGGACTGTCCAGGGGTGAGGGCCATCGACAGCGTATACTAGACCAACACTTACGTCGGGGTCGGAGTCGGGGATGGCTTTGGCTTTGGCTTGTGCTCCCCTCTCTGTTGGTTGACATTGTCACCGCGCTTGATCATCGCCTGCTTCAGAGCGCGCGGAGCGCTGGCAGTCACGGCCAAGATGAACATGAAGAGGGTTATGGCGATCAGGTTGAACTTATACATCATTGTCCAGGCGGATAGTAGTGACGGAGGTTAGACCTGAAGGTGGGAACGGAGCGCGACTGTGAGGGATGTGCTGTCGTGCGGACTGCTCCTGAGGAAAAACCAGCGGCTGAGCACCGGGCTGCTTTTAAAGGCGGGGGGCGATACGAATTCGATATCTCTAACACACGAAGAACCCGGACGATGGGCAAAGGGATTCATGCCGTAACTTTGGGCTGCTGCAGGGAAAACGGGGTTCTATCGTATCGGTAAGGAAAAGGAATGACGATGGGGTTTAGAGGGCGGGTGATCGGAAGAGTCGGCCGTGGTTACGCAGCCACAGTGACACGAGCAGAAATTCTCCTCCGCGGAATCAGTTCACGCCATGGGAAGGAGTTTGACTGGCCCAGTAAGTGACGGCGGTTATATGACTGAGCAAGTCTTGGAGTAGTTGGCCGTCAGCGCCACAGGAGGTTCAAGCCGTTTCAAGGGTACTAGTACAGATCCTGATCATGACGGCAGTGGAGTTGTGGATGTGTGGACTATCAGCCTTGTCAGCCATTTGCGGAAAGAGCGCGGCGCGATAAAGAGGAAGCAATAAAACAAACTAGCAACCTTCCAAGTCGCCTGGGGTCGCCGAGACACGCATGAGCTGGCATGCCACGGGGCAAAAGGCCGAGGGAAGAGAAGAGACTTTGAGACTGCTGCCGATAGTTCAAAGGGCCAGATCTAACCAAACACTTTAGGAAAAAATCAAGCACGCAGGCCCAAAGAATATCTATCCCATCAGAAGGCTGTTGCATCCCTTGATAAAGTAGTGGAGCAGCGTAGGACATCCCTGGACGCTATGGTCAGCCACTCGCGTTTAATCCGGTGATAGAAGCCGACGAGCCGACGCGTGGGTCGATATAATAAATAATGACAAACACGAATGCCTACGCTCAAAGGATCACCCTGTCGTTTTCTCGTTAAATGTACCAACTGTAGGGATCACAGGAACGGAGGACTCACCGTGTACTCCGCGTGTCATGCCGTTGATGGATCTCCAACTGTAAATTTGATGAACGGTATACCGATGCACCCATATAGAAACGCTTGCCCGGTCATCTCCCAAGGCCGGTCCAGTCGGTGCAATAACTCTCTACCTTGACTCCTCGTGCATCCCGCTCATTTCATGACCCCATCACAGTCAGCGTACATCTACGGAAAGACCGTATCTTAATGGCACGCCAGGTGTCGGGGTTCTGCAAGTTTTATGAGAAAGGGACGTGTAAAGTGCCTCTAAGATTATGGATCGCTTAAACACCATCGCTTTCGCCGCGTAATGTTGGGCCTCCTCGGAAAAGAACCAACTTGACGTGTGTGTGAACCTTGGCAAAAATCTCGATGAACGGCTGCTTTAAGACACGTGTAGCTCGTTAGCGGTAACAACGGCCAAGGTGTGTGCCGACTATGTCCCCTGCTCACCATGCGGATGTACCTCATGGCTTTTTCTCGTACACCTTACTACTAACCCGTCCAATCGGATTGCCGTGGTGGCTTCTTTGTCATAGTATACCCTGTTGCTGACTGCTTTCGTATGTGTCATGCAATCACCGGTAGCAAGTTTAGATCATGCAGAACGGGGGTCCCTTCGTCTCCAACTTTCTCTCTCTTGTGCGTTCAACATAGATTGTCTCTCCCCCCTCCCTCCGGAGCTACACCCTTACTGGCGGTTGACCTTCACGAATTTTAGGGCGGCTCTGCTTGTGATGGGGTTATACGTAGCATTTGCCCGCACCCTACCTTCATCACCCCTTTTCGCCTTCCTCTGGTTCTTCTGGCTCGCTCGTCTCTCGGACTTGGACCTGACTAAAAGTCAAATACCTTTCCTGGCTATCGCCAGAGTAACTGTCGCCCCTGTTGACCATGAGACCGCCCAGGCCGTCTACGCGATCGTACTCCGCTCACTGAATATTTGCCGGGCTATGCGGCGTGCGTACGGTCTTGGGTTCACGACAATCATCACGCAGGTCACGCCGCGAGTATGACGAAGCCATCGCGAGCACCCAGCACACTGGAAGAAGAGAAGAGCGAAGAGCGAGAACTCGCCAGATGAGGATATTGTCGAACCAAGGAGATGGAGACCTCGCGAATCGCTGACCACTAAGGGTGAGTCACACGGTTGTGTGGAGCGTAGGGCGAAGATAAGGTCAGAGCTTGCGGTAACTTGTCAGATGCGGCGAGTGGGACGAGGTCATCTCGATATCTTCGTCGACGTCAGTCTGCATGAACTAGCATTAGCTTCTCATAGCGTTTCTAAGCGAGTGGATTATTTATCCTTTATGACATATGGTGGATGAGCTGGCGAGTTTTCACACTCTTATTACTTTTTGGAAAGTAAGATGTTGAAAATGTTATCCAGGATTCGCCGCACCAGTGAGTAAATACCACGGTACCGTGGCTACGATCTCGGTTCTGCCACACGAAATTTGAGTTGTGTGGTGAGTAGACTGCGCAGTGAGTGGTGCACTGGACGGTCGTTCCATGCCAAAGTTGTGATGCCCTCGCTCTATAGGATCCGACCGGCATTATTGTTTCTGTCGGTACGTCCTGTCAAAATCCATGCCTGTATCCAATGCGTACAAGATCAGATTAACATAGGCATCCATGCCGAACTTCCGACCTTGATTCTATATATAAAGGGGCATCACTCCCTAATTTTCTTATTATTGATCTCTACCCTAGAAGCTTTGTCCTCAGAGAAAATGTAGACATACAAGCTACTTGGAAACAACAGGTCCAGGCTGGAAAAAACGAGGAGGTCTCTGCGAAGGGAGAAGCTAATATAAGCCTAAAGGGTTATTATTCGTCCTTATAGAAGAATTGTTAATTCATCATCACAAGTAGCACAGAATCAGGGAAATTAATATCATGCTCAGAGCAAGTGGCGGCTGTGAGCACAGCGTTCCGCGGGTACACAGCAAACCATACGAAGTCTGAGAAAAGTTTCGTGATAGTGCTAAGTCTTGGCAGCACAAGGTATGGCCAAGTGACGTGTGAACTGATACGTGCCAGTGTTCCACGGATCATAAGAGACATTTCATTTCGGCCCATTTCCGGTGCATAAGACGAGCCACTTTTGGTAAGGGTTTACGAAGAGACTGCCTGTGAGAAAACTCCAGCAGTCCGATAATAGAGCGGGATAGTAGGAATAGTTCCCAAAAACGTCCTTCAAATACAAGATTCAAACATTTCCCCTGTTTGGCAGGCGCCGCCTACGACCTACAAACGCCGCAACAGAGGACTTTGGTATCATTCACAAAGACACTGAAGGTGATTGGGGCGCGCGGAGCGAGATCCGTATGACTCGTTTTTGGTCTCTAATTAGAGACTTCGAGGGGACTGCTGTATAGCGTCGTCTGTAGAGCATTGGTAGCCAGGACTTAGCCACTCCGGAGTGAGTAAAGGAGCATCATGTAGGTGTTGAGATTGAAGTAGATGGCGACGAGGGAGAAGTTTGGGGCGGTCTTTCGGTCGATACAGTATGCTCGCCTGAAATAATTTTTTTGACCCTGAATATTACCCCATCACTGCGGCCAACTTTGACAACTTTAGTGTTTTCTATATCAATGACATGCTGTACTCAAGCTCAGCGAAGATGATCTGAACCCACTGTACTGCCCACTGCCGTCTGTTGTCGGGGGCATGCGTATGAAGAAGATATACGCGGCCCAATTTTGACTCGCGCTTGACCACCGCGACGAGTGGGGGCCATCATTTGGTGCAAGATAAATGACAACGAGTGTGCTCCTTTTTCTGACATCGCTGGAGCTTTTCCCCGCTGTATGACTTGATAATACCTGAGGGACTTCGTGCTCGGTATCTTGTTGTTCACCATATCTCTTGGCTGGCTTGGCTCTTTGTCTTCTGACCGTGTGATGGCCCATTTGTAACCCCGCTTGACTGTCACGTCACGATCCTCCCCTTTCAGGACCTTCTCTTGCTTGCGGTAATACTTACTCAATCTCATCTTCCAATTCTGCGCGCCAGTGCTCCTCCGCGTACTGGCATGTAACTTGCGTGTCTCCCTGAGTGCAGGTCTTCCTTGCACCCCATCAGTGACGCACGTTTGCATCGAACTGGTACACCGCGCATTCGACGCCAGGCACCGCACGCACCATCATCCATCTTCGGGCGTAACCCCCCTCCCCCGGGGTCGCGGCTAACTGTCGCCCTCGCGCACGCGCACGCTTACGCCGCTCCTTCTGGCAGTCCCTAACGACGCGGAAACGCCTCACCCGGATCCCCACACCGTCACTGTCGGTGCCGTAAAGCTAAAACGACAAAGCCGGCGAGCACGGCAGGTGGTCGCGAAACGCGATCGCGTTGCGAAGTCGTGTAAGTCGCGAGGGCGTGGCGCCGAGGAGATGAGACCTGAGCGTTACGGTGGCCCATTCGTCGTGTATCGTGTGGACCTCAAAAGTATCGGTTGTGGCAAAGCCCTGCTGGAGGACACCTGGAAGCAGGCATGGCCTTCTTCTGGTGCACTTGTCACTTGTGGATTTGGCGTTGGTTCCACCTGAATTTGAATCCTGCACACAGAAAGGCCCACAGCAGCCAAAAACCGGAAATAGGTGTATGCGATGCGAGCTCGCTATGGGATCCCGTTGTGATTTATCATGTAATCCATACATCCGCGACTTCCGTACAAGGTGAGTACCACAACAGCCCTTGCGATCATCAGCTAGAAGTGGACGGGTAATTACGATAAAATATCATGATTTCAACGCGAGCGCGGGCCTGTCTAAAACAACGAAATCTCTGGGGCGGGTCCGCGGCTCTCGAACGCCAACCAGTCGCCGGTACCCGTCGGGAGTAAGCCCATGGACCGACATTTCCAAAGACCGAGCGCGAGGGTGAGAACGTTGCATGCCAGGTAAGCGAGCTTCTCCAGAGGGAGGGTGAAGAGAGACTTGGCTGCGGGGGACGACTGTGGGCCAGGTGCAAAAGGCGAAAAGGCTGCTCGGCAGGCGACGTCCGTAATGAGGGAGGGAGGGGTAAAGGGGTGCACGTGAGAAACCGAAACACAATATACATTGTGCGGTGGTGCGTGGGGGTGAAAGGGACACAACGGGAGCACATATACATAAATGGATGAAGTTATGGAGCACAACAAACGGGGGGGACGTACCAGTGTTCATGGCCGACAGATTCTTGAATGGAGAGAGCAAGAGCATGGCGACGATGCCCATACTGAAAATCTGTACTCCCCCGCCGGACATGTACAGCATGAACGCCTGCATGGGCAGCGACTTGAGCGGGGAGATGGCAAAGTCCCAAGCCCTCCTCTTCTTCAGAGCCTCGTGCGAACGCAGCGCCTCCGCCGCCGAGGACTTGCTGGGTGCTTTGTTACCCTGCACAGCGCACTTTTGTGTCAATTAAAGTCTTCACACCACTCGGCCGTATCTATCGCACCTTTGGCGTTTCGGGGAAACCTGGTGGAGGAGGAAGCTTGCTCCATCTGTACTCGAGAGAATGAGAAACGTTGAAGAAATGGTAGACTACCTACTTTGAATTCGACGACTCGAGACACGCGTAGTCGAGTGGGGTCGCCGTGGCAGGAGGTGTAG
The DNA here is from genome assembly GCA_003313875.1 of Russula aff. compacta. Taxonomy (NCBI): domain Eukaryota; kingdom Fungi; phylum Basidiomycota; class Agaricomycetes; order Russulales; family Russulaceae; genus Russula; species Russula aff. compacta. Next base: position 12,496 of record QLOT01004147.1, on the reverse strand, counting down.
GAGACATGTTGGTGGTGGCAGTAAGCGCCCTTATTTTTCCTATACTTGTGCCACATCGCCTCACTTCATGTCATGCACATGTTCGTGCTCACGCTAGATTCCATCTCATCATTCGGACGGGCTTACAGCGTAGAACCATCTCATACTCAAACGAAACGAGACTATCTACTACATTAGTAAAGCTGAGCAGGTACCATGATGTTCATGATAATTTATGTGTAAAAAGGACTAGCACCTCATTGGCCGACGTAGGGAGATATACCAGCCGGTGATGCAGGCGGAGGCATCATAGGCGTACCAGGCATCGATCCAAAGCCAGGCGGGGGAGGTGGCGGGTATCCTTGTGCCGGGTTGAACATGGGTACCCCACCGGGTGGTGGCTGCGGTTGCATACCCGCGGGCATGCCCATACCCATAGGTGGTACCGGGATAGCGCCTGGAACGGGCCCTTGGGGTTGCATCGGTGCCATTGGCATGGGGGTAAATCCGGGCGGCGGGGGAGGTGCTGCGGCCAAAGCACCAGCGAATTGGCCCTGGTACGGACCCGTAAAGCCGGGCACGGGCGGAGCAGCGCCATATGCTGTAGGGGGCGGGCGTGGGGCAAGTGGGAGCGCGTTGTTCTTTCTGGCCTGCGATGCTAAGAGTCGCTCGGCGGCCGTGCCGTGACGCTCACCCTTCCCGTCCTTTTTGAAGGCGTATTGGACCGTGATGGGCTTGTTCATGAGGAACTGCCCGTTCATGGACTCAATAGCGGCGTCGGCGGATTCGAAGTCCGTGTAGGACACGAATCCGTAACTCTTTGACTGTCCCGTCTGTGTATCGCGCGCAATCTTATTGGGTGGGTTAGTGAGATGTACGCGAAAAGGCCATGGGGCACATCCCGCATGGGGGAAGGGCAAGGAACATGGTCGGCGCACCTTGGCTGTTGTCGCCATCATACCAAACGCGCTAAACGTGTCGTAAAGCAGCCGTTCGTCGACGTTTTCGTCCAGTGAACCTATGAAAAGATTTGCACCCACGTCAAGTTGCTTCTTGTCCGAGGAGGCCTACATTATGGCAAAATGGATGGTGTTTGAGCAAAACTCCACGCCATAGGAGATCCGCTGCGCACCTTGTTAACTCTTATAGGTTTTCCCCATAGTTTTATCTGGTTCATAATCTTACAAGCATATTCCGCGTCCTCTTCTGTCAAAAACTCGCAGAACCCAAACCCTTGGTGAGTCATTGAAATCCGGTCTTTGGGTAAGTGTACATTGACTGGGAGAGATTACATGAGCGGGATGAATGAGGGGTTCAAGATAGAGAAATATCGCACCGACTGGACCGGCCTGGAGCATGAGTTCCCATATGAGCGCATCAGTGCACCTTTCATCGAGGTTACCCTAGACAGAGTTGAGCTAGGAGATCAGAAGGGGCCAGAAGAGGTATAAAGCATACGAGGTACACTGTGGCTTCTTGATTCCGGTCATCCTGCGGTCGCGACATTTTACGAGATGATGAGAAGAGAAAGTAATGAGTGTCGACCGCGACGCGCTATGCTGATCCTTCCAGAATTGATCAACTAAAAATACTGTATTTACTTTTATTTATTTATTTAGTTACAGGTATCTCCGTGTGTCCATGGTGCCCTGTTCCTTTCTCCCACTCAATCGACTCACCAATACGCTTCTACTACGCGACCAAGAGGCCACCATAACGCTCATCTCCTCCCAGCCGACGGGACACGTCCCTTGACCCACGACTTTGTCATGCGCTTCACAACCGCCTTCCGACCCAGCCCGCGCATGTCCACGTACACAAGGACGACATTGCGTACAGTGCGCACGGCTAGCTCGGCGTTCTCGCCCGCCGTAGCGCCATACTTGTGCGAGACGGCGGCGGAAATAGCGGTGCCGCCTGCCTCGACAAGCCGTATGGATGACGCCTCCAACGAGGCGAGAATGACTGCGGCAGAGAGCGCGATGCGCGTGCGCAATGGCGGGGCAGGGGATGGAGCGCGAGAGCCGGACGGTGAGGGAGAGTATGGGGACTTGCCGTAGCGAGGTGGGAGTAGTGGTTTGTTGTCCGGCAGGGCAGGAGAGGGACCACGGCTGCGCGGTGGGAGCGGCGGCTTGACCCCGCTCGCGGACGTCGCAGGTTGTGGTGTTGGGACAGCGAAAGCGGGCAATCTACTTTTGCCCTTGCCCTTGGCTCTGTCACCGCTCGCGCCACCGCCAGCACGCTGGATCAATCTCTCGACGGTGGCCGCAGTTTTGTTGCTTAACTTCACGGCGCCGCTGCTGACGGCGTGGATGCGAGTGAGGTGTTTGTGCGTCGTTGGGGATTGCAGGAGGAGAAGCGCGCGCGAGGACGACTGTGTGTCGCGAGCGGGGGAAGATGCACGCGGGGATGGGGCCGCGCCTGGCGCTGGTGCTGTCGTGTTGGTGGTGGTGGATGGCGTCGAACGCGCGATGTAATAGTTCGAGGCGGTGGTCATCGCATTCGTGAGCAGGGTGGTCGTGCCAGAGATCGCATCACTATATTGTTGGGAGTGTCAGTGAGAAAGGGATGTTGGGAGAAAAGGAGAAGGGCATGCCTCACGAAGACGGCCCCCTTCATCATCCAGTCACGATCCTCGGGTGGGACGGTGCGCACGAGCACCTCAATATCCCGGAGTCCATCCGCCGTATCCGCCCCTTCGGGAAGCTCGACAACAACCGGATCGTTCTCATTACCTTTCTCCCCAATCGACGGATCCTCGCGCACCCTGACCGAATGGTCCAGCGCACCGACGATCTCTCCATTATCTTCGTTCATGAGTACGAACCGCCCGCGGAGGTCCTCTTTTTCGGGCCCGGCCGCCTCCGCCTCTTCCACTTCTTCCACCCAAGCCCCAGGAACGATAGTAGCCTGAGCCTCACCGCGACCCGGACTCGGAGCGCGGAGGTGGTCCGTAGTGCCGCGGCCGGCGTATCCGACGAGCACGCTGTTGAAGAGCTCGACGTCGTCCGCAGTTTCTGCCGTCACGGGGATCTCGAGGGTGAACCCCGCGTCGTCCTGCGTCGGATCGAAGACGTAGCGTCGTGCGCCGGAGGGCAGCACGGACGCGGTGAGCGCGCGCGATGGGTCGAGCGGCTCTTCGAACGTGCCGTTGCCGATCCGCAGGATGAGCAGGACGTCGCGCTGCACCGAAGACGCTGTCGCGCCAGTACTCGCGCCCGCCGGGATATCGAAGGTGACGTACTCGAGCGCGAGCTGCTGATTGGTGAGCGTCCCGCTCGAGGAAGATGTGAGGGTCACGTTTGGGATCGTGACGAGGACGTAGGCCTCGGCCGAGGACTCGGAGGTTGAGGGCATTGTCAAGTTACAACAAGGATATCGTGCCCATAGGGAACCGAGGGGCCCCGCTTTTGAGGGCAGCGGGTGGAGCAAGGTACGGGCTGTGCTGCAATATGCATGCAGTCTTGGCAGGCCCTTGCCCGGGGAACTACCATCCGGAGCTGTGCACGCTCACTTGAGATCACTGCACTCGCACACCGCACGATCCAAATCCTGTGCCAGAACCGGGACCATAGCTTCCGTGCCATACTGTGATATCCATAGGCCAGGCGCTGTCGAGCGAATCCCGGACTACTAGACTACATTCCTACTAACCAGCTGGAAATTACTGCATCTATATAAAACATCCTTCGGAGAAATTGAAAACTCGCCAGCTGAGTCGTCTGATCCGGCATACATCGTACAAGGTAGATAATGCATTCGCTGAGAGCTTAGAACGCTGTAAGAAACCAACGCCTAATTCAAGCAGGGACGCGTCGACGGAGATGTCGCGATGATCTGGTCTCCCTCGGCACATCTGATAAGTTACCGTCAGCTCTCATCATATCTATCTACGCTCTGCGCTCCACATAGCCCCTACTCACCCTTAGAGGTAGCCGATGAAGATTCGACACGTCCCTTTCTCTTGGGTTCGACAATGTCCTCATCTGGCGAGTTCTCGCTCTTCTCTTCTTCCTCCACTACGCTGGGTGCTTTCAGCGGCTTCGTTATACTTGCGGCATTTACGATCTGCGTGAATATTGCTGTGTACCCAGGACCGTACGCACGCAAAGCGCGGTTAACGTTAAGTGCGCAAAGTACGATCGCGCAGACGGCACGAGCGGTCTGAGGGTCAACCGGGGCAACAGCACCCTGAGAATAGCCATCCGACTTGGTCGAGACGGAAGCGAGCCCGAAGGGCCAGAAGAAGGCAAAAAGGAGTGTATGGATGTTAGAAAAGAAAGGCTGGGCATGAGTCAACGTTGCGTATAATCCCGTCACAAGCGGAGCCGCCCAAAAATCCGTTGCGGTCCAACCGTAGGGGAGTAGCTCTGGAGGTGTGGTCACTTCTATCGGGGTCGGACGCAAAAGAGAAAAAAGATTGGAGAGGAAAGGACCACCATTCGGCATCACCTGGACCTCCGATCAGCAAGCGATGCGGAGAGATTGCATGACACTCACGAGGGCGGTCAGTAACAGGGTGTACGAAGAAGCTGCTATGGCAGGCGATGCATGTCCTGCAACTACTCTCGGGATTGCATTGCACAACAGAATAGTGCGAAAGAACGCGTGGACTATGGTCAGGGGAATTTCGGTGCGTAGGGACGGGCTCGGAAATGTGGGCAAGAGGTCGACGAGCGCCTGTGCACCCAAGAACATGATGGAGGAGGTGCTCGACACGGAGAACGAAGGTTGCAGGCCAAGCCAGGGTGCTGCGAGAGAACGAGAACGAAAAGGGAGCCCCGGCAAAAGTCGAGTGAGCAACATTCCGGAAGGCGATGATATGGGAATAGCAACGCACCGACGATAGCTTCCCCACCGTGAACAATCACGAGTGTCGCAAGGATATCACGAACGCGGCTGCGTGGCTCCGGAGGGTCGTCGGCAGCCGTGCGTTGAGCTTTCCCGGTGGGCTTTCCCCCGCTCTTGGTCCTGTGACTAGTTACGGCCAACTTGGCAACGTGTTGGTTGTGATACAATTCTCGCAGTTGGCGGAGAGCCACTGCCAGGCGAAGTGCACCTGCGACATCGAGTACGGAGACGGGTAGGCCTAGCCACGCAAGCGCTGGAATCGGCTGGAGAGCGTAGTGGTAAAAGGCGATGACGGGCGCGAGGAAGAAGGCCATAAAGTGGGAAAGCGTGGGCCCGTGTCGTGCCGGTTGTTCGTTGTTCGGAGGCACGCCAGGCAGTTCCAAATAAGGGAACTCACCACATTGTTCTCTTAAGCGCTCTTGACAAACACAAACTGAAGCAGTATAGGATGTATACATACCCGAGCCGTACGACGACACATGTACAGTATCAGCCTTCTGGATCCGAATCTACCATAATTGCATCGATCTCGCCACTGTTTGCTACAGCGGGTCCCTTCTCGCCTCTGCTGTCACCTTTACCTAGAACTGAGCTATGAGGTGACATGGGTAATTCGCTGTGGTGACTGGGCTTCGGGCGAGCAAGTTGTACAAGTTTGTCAAACTCTGCTTTGTTCGCACGCTGCAGTAGCCCGGTTATACCTGGCCAACTTGGAGAAAGAAGAAAGTGCGCACTCGGTACTCGTCCATGTCTGTCTTCAAGGGCTCTTTTCTCGACCCTTTCCGGTCTTCTTCCCAACGTCGTATCTCAACTCGGAGTTCTGCTAGTCGTTTACGCAGGGCAGGACTACGGTCGAGGTTTGCGTTATATACCGCAACCCACCTAGAATGCATTATAGTCTCATTCCATCTACGCAGAAGGAGACGTCATACTGACCGCTCGTGACGCGCGATAAGTTGGGTCCGGTCGCCAGCAGTAGAGACATCATGAGCGGCGAGGAGATCACGGATTTGCTTGTCCTTCAAGACGGTATAAGAAGCCTTGGGAAGTGGGGTATCAAGTTCCGCGTCGGGTTTTTCCCTGCGATGCGAAGCCCCACATCAACACCATGCATAAGAGATGAAGAGGGTGAAATGTCAGCACCCGTACTCACTTCTCTTTTCCACCTTTCTTACCATCCAGCAGCTTTGACCACGCGTCCTTCTGCCTGGACTTACTAGAAGATGCTGTTTTACCATTCGATAGGTAGTATTTACAGTTGCTGTCTAGGTGATGGTTTATCCTTGCCAGGAGAACGCTCTTCGCGCAGACTGGGCATTCAATATTCGAATTGTCTTTGTTAGACAATAAGCCCCCAACACCCACTGGACAGTGGAAACCCCTCACCCGTCAATGGGTCAGAACCCAATACTATCCTTTGCTCTACGTCATCATCGGATGTACCAACGTCGAGGTTGGAGTGTTCCTTGGAGGTGATAGGAGTACCTGATCGACCAGATCTTCTCTGAGGCGAAGCTAGACTCAGAACAACGCCCGGAGAATGGGAATTGGGTTTATGTCTCTTGGACGGTCTCAAAGGTTCTGATGCTGTCGTTTGTGCATACAGGGCCTCGTTGACCATTCGAAGTACGAACCGTCTGCAAACAGTCGCACGTATCAAACGACCCGTGCATGACTATCAGACAATTCCTGGGAACATGCCTTGCATCTTTCCATGCTGTAACGGCCTCTTCCATCGCCGGGTTTACCCTGAAGCTGCTGATGGTTGTTTCCTTCCAGCATGTGGGACATGTTGGTTTCTCACCGAGTTGACTGCGAGCACACTGCAAGGAGCGGACCAGTGATAAGACACGTTGAAGTGGTAATCATCACGCGTACTAGTGAGCAGAAGCAATGTCCACATGTAAGCACCACAGGAGCTTCGTAGAGCTCTTGGCAAATGTTACAACGGAGTGCGCTGTCAAGCGCTCTGAGACCTGGAGCTGTGGATGATGGCGGAAAATCTGTTGGATCTTGCACATCTGTGCTTTCGAGTAGTTCTTTCACGTCGGTCTTCCACATGAGATTTCACAGAACTATGACTGGCGCGAAAACGAACTACGATGGATGACGTTCTGGATGACCCGCCCACAAAAGGCGCACGCGTCGCGTAAATACTGTCACGTGGCTTGTACGTGACTTGAATGTCCGTGGTTGGAGAAATTAGTGGAAAAAGTTGTCATTCTTAAGCATGCTTCCCGACGACACGAGGCCGTTATATACCTTGACCTGCAATCATCATGTCCCCCGCTATCGCGCCCATCATCGCTTTTTATGATTATGCCCTTCAGCCAATCTCCGCTTTGGCCTGGGTGGGCGACCCTATTTCTACTCTAGATATCGCAGCAGCCCTCCGTCTTGCCTTGGTTCTTCGTCAGCTGCGTGAGGTATATCATAAGGAACACCTTGCCAAGATGTCGTCGATGTCTGGGCAGGTGAAGAATACGCGATCAGATAAGGACCCTGTTCCGGTGGTAGCGCCCGAGCAGCGGAGTCGTGTCCGTGACTTTGCAACGACTCTCGTGATGGTTTATAGTGGGGAGGCAGTCCTTGGTACGTGAAGATATGGTGTCTCCCAATGCCGACTTCGAGGTCTGATCAACTCACCCCTTACGTCACTCTGGCTTCGCCCGCTCCAAAAAAACATTTTTTTACAGCCCCGTGGCTCGGTCTGCAACCCACTTTCTTCGTCTCCAGTGGTGTTCCGCTGTTGTATTTGAGTGCATGTGCGCTGGTGGAATCGCTACCCACCGTTCCAGAACTATCTCTGTTCACCGAGCTGCCTTTGTCGGTATTCGACGCGCTGACTCGTGCAATTCTCTTATGCAACTTCATCCCGCCAATGATCACGGCCCATCCTTCTCCCGCGCTTTCAACTTCCCCGCATACGCTGCTTTTGGCTGCCTTTGTAAGCCCTGAGCTCTATAACAGGTTCCCGAATCGCTGACTAGCGATAGATCGCTGCTAATGCTGGTCCCTTCTTTGTCAACACATTCTCCCTTCTTCGACCCACTCCGATAACCACTACGACTCCCCCCGAGTTACTGCCTTATGGTTGGACCACGACGGATTTATGGGCCATGCCTCTCGTGACTGGCTTGTATGCTACTCTGACCCATGCTCAACCGTTCTTCGCCCATCTCCACGCTCTCCTTTTCTCATTCTTCTCCCCCCTGGGGCTTGCGCAGCTCTCGTTCCAATATACGATCCCAGGCAAGTCTGATGCAGAGGGTGTGGTTGTCCCTCTTGAGGCCAGCGATGCCCGCGCTGTATGCGTTCTCGTGTTATCCGTGTTGTTCGGTCTGCGTGCCGTCCGTACATTTGGCTCCGATATAGCAAAATCTGAGCCACCCCTCACGGGAATGGTGACGAATGTGCCCATACCAGTTCTTACTACTAGCGAAGGGGAGGAGCTTGAGAAGGAATTAGCTGCACGGGTTGCGGGTGCCGGGAAAGGATATACCAGAACGACACCTTCCCCAAGTCGTGAGTCATCTCAGTTTACCTTATTGTAACGAACTGAAAATTTTGTAAGTGGGAAGGAAGACTTTGAACTAGACCCGTCTCCGGTCTTCGACCAATGTGTTGCCAAACCGGTGGGCACACCACAGTGCTTCAACGCGGTGAAATTTCAAGCATACTACTACTAGGGCGCTCGAGCTTCCCTATCATTGTTTCTTGTCACATTAGACCTTTCATAGACTGAAAAACATGCGAGAACAGCATTTAGCCACATTCCAAAACGCCCTGGCTTGGCCCCTGCCCCGTCTGGATAACTTTTTCGTTCTCCGTGTCCGAATTATGAAGAAACAGGGGCACAGACGCTTTGACAATGGCTTTTGCCCTAATAATAAGCGTCTTAGCCCTGGGCCCTGACCAAGACACGTGGCTGATGAGGTCATGGTGTGGTGGCACCGGTGTGGCAGCTTGCTTTGTTGCACTTGGTCCGATGTGGCTTTACAAACCCTTTTGTCGCTTGAACATCGCCGCTTGTGGCCGGCAGGCCATTTCTGACTACATACGCTCACCGTCGAACAGTATAAAAACTTACCATGTCCCCCCGCAGACCTCAATTTCGGCCCTATCTATTTTGTGAAAATCCCTTCATTTCAGTTTGACATGTCAAGCAGTAACACAGTGCGTTCATTGCTCCGATCCCACATCCACACCACAACTCCCCATAGATCTCTTTTACAAATGGCGTTGGCAGTGCCAACGCGCGTGTTTTGGACAATTCTCGTCGTAGATCCCGGCTTCGCTTTTCTGTCACCACCAGAACGCCCAGTGTCTTGTCAGTGCTTCGGCGGGTCAGTGCTCGGTTTAACGGAGTGACGCCGACTCTCGGGCCTCCCCGCACTGTTTTCCAGCCCCGGACGGTGTTTGCACCTGGTGACGCCGAAGGACACGCGGGTGTCGAGATGTTGATTTGGAGCCATGGCACGTCCAAGGCTGCCGTGCTTGTGTGTACACAATCCCTCCACACCCATCGGGTCAACTCGGCCTGGCCTGCTCACAGCGCTGACTTTTTTTTCCGTTTCCCATCTCCCCGCGTTTATAGCGTCGTCCGCAACTACGAGCGAATGGTGAGGATGAAGATGACGTCTTGCGAGTGAAGATGTACGAGTCGTTCGCCCAGATCACCATCTTCCTCCCACGCGACTTTCACGGCATCGTCGGACGCGTAGGACACTCGGGCAGCAGCATCTCGTGCTCGGTCTCCGCGTTGTATCTCAAGGACTCCAACGGCCTGCGCTTCGATGGCGTGGCTGACTGGTCGGAAGATCAAGTCCTGGTGCGCACCGAGAAGATACTGCACGTCTGCATCGCCGGCGATGACCCGCCCCTCGCCCGCACCGGGCGGCGTCTGGCACTGTCATGAACTCGGAACTATGGCTGTTCCAGTGCTGCACCGCGCGCCACTTTACACACGCGGGGGCGATTAATTTTTGATTTTTGGACAGGATGTTTGTTTCAAGAGATGATACGCACCATTTCAACGTTTTGCTTATGTTAAGGTTAAAAATTGTATTCCCGAGTCAACGCGTTTTCCGGCTACAGTTGTACACCGGCTGCTTCATTTGCCGGTACAGCCGACTGTCTTGGTCTTGAGCGCTTGAGCACGCGGTAATCCGCTTAGGTCGATAGAGCAAGAGATCGCAAGAAACCATCTACACGATGCCCAAGACTGTCTTCAAAATGTTTAAGGCCGCCACCTTCCCACGGTCGTGAGGATAGAGTGTTAAGTTCGACTGACAGATGTTCGGTGTCACTTTCGCTACCAAAGCAGCACGTCGGTGGCGTTGCCGCCTCTGGAGGTTTTACTCCTTGCAAATCGGGCCTGTTCTTGGATGTGGCGTGGACGGTTATCCACAATCCATTTCCCGTTACCCAGCGGGGAGCTAACTTTTGTCCAAGTTCCGTGACGTGGGCCGTGGGCATTGTATGTGTAAGCATACTCGGGCATCAGTACGGACCTGCACAAAATTGATGGCCGACATATATTGTGTCCCATGGCGACATTCACTTCTTCTGTGTTCACAACACGGCGACCTCAGCAACGTTGCTTCTGTGACCATCCTGCATGGTTTTTTTTTTCTCATGGCTGCCCAAGTAGATTCTCCCATGGTCGCTTTTCCGGATGAACAACGAAGACCTTTCAAGTTTGTTGTCTCTTTCCAACCCCATCTCCAAGTTCTTTCGAAGCACCTACGCGTCGGTCGGCGGCGAGCCATTGAAATCCCCCAGAAAAAAAAAAGGCTGAGGCGGTGGTGGTGAGAAGTCTCGTTTAGTGCAAACAGGGGCGCGTACGCAAACGCTCCAGTTATTGCACTGTCCGATGCGCACAGCCCCCAGTCGGGCCTGGGAACGCCCCAAGTCCAAGCCTGCCTGCTCCCGTAGTCTCAGGAAAAAATGCATCCTCTTTGAGCCAACGACGGCGGTGGTACTTGGCCGGTAATCGTCTGTGGGATCCACATGATGAATGTCGGTAATCTTTCGCCGCCTTGCCCCCACGCGCATCGTTGTAAATACAGTATGGCATGAGTATGAGTTACGTCGAGAAGGCGGCCCAAACCTCTCTCCTCTCTCTCTCCACCTTCATAAATGAAGGGCCTACTGAATGGCAGGGCGCTGATCGTGATACATGTGTCGCAGGAGCTCAGCTCCAGCTAGAGGCTTTTTTTCTTCCGGAGTAGTCAGAGACAGGGACATCGTTGCGGGTCGTTCCAGTGCGGCGCAAGGTGCCCCGTTATTGGAAGTGCGAGGATTTCCTAGGATTGGCGGCTGCTCGTTCCCCCTCGCCACATCCTCGTGGTGTTTGCGTTTGCGCCTGGATCAGATGGCGCGCTCGGGGATGAAGACGAAGACGAGATCGTCTCGCATCCATTCGACTGGAACGCTAGGGAGTATGTTATAGGTGTTTTTTTTTTTCATTTGGACCCGGGGTGAGTGCAAAGGTTCCGCCATTGCTCATCCCACTAGCGGGCTACCTAAGACAACTTTAGTCTCGCGGTAAAAAATGGCTGGACGTCGCTGGACGTCTGGACAACCGAGAACACAGTGTTTTGCGAGAAATAAAATAAAAATCAATAGTTCGTGCGGCGACGCCTTTGTCCGAGGAACTGGGTGCGCTGGCATGAATCTCGATGTCGCAAAAATAAGTGATTTTTTTTTATGTGGCGGGTATTATCCCATTTACCGATGACATACTGTTCGACGTGCGTGTGGGTCAATTGGTCTATCATGAAGTGGTCACATTTCATCTGCTGTTGTCAGTTGCACCGCCATTCCTTGCGCCGTTCTGCCTCCTCAGGGCCCCTCCTCAGGGCTCAGAGCCGACCCATATTCATCCTTGAGCAATTTTTTTTTGGTTCGTCGTCTTACACGTAACCGAGAGTGCCGGTGTCGGGTGCTCCTGGTATGTGTCGTATTATGGTTGCCCGCTCGTCTAGTGGCGAGGCGAATGCAAGCGCCGAGTATGTAGAGTTTGCGTGGGTTTGTAATATTACAGGTGGAGGGTCTTCTAGACCAAACAGAATGCTGATTCTGCGGCTCCCTAATGTAAGTATAATGTCCAAAGACGCAGCTAGACCGGCGGTGTATGACTCACTGACGCTCATAAACGTGCTGGATTGCAGCTATCATCAGGACAATTTCCAATTTCCTTCAAGTTTCCGACTTCTGGAACCGAGTATGGCACCCACTCTAGCTGGGACAAATATGATACGCGGAGATGAGATGATGGGCGATACGTCTAGCATCGGGTAGTTGCTGCATTTTGTCACGAATCGCCGCGTCAGGCATGGCTGGGTTCGCATCATATCTGAAGAAGATCTCTAGCTCTAAGATAGCACCTTAGTATCCCCGCCTCAAGAACGTGGGGAACAGGAACAACATCTTCCATCAAGCTGGGCGTTCCACATGGAATGTCACAAGGACGCTCAACTCCAGGTTGGGCCGTGCGCCAATATCTGGCCCAGGGCCAAACAACCCTCAGTTACGGAAGTGGCTTGACCCACATTAGTCTCGGAAGCTAAAGTTGTAATGTCGGAATGAGTAAGGTCGCTCAGGGCCATGGATCTCCGGGTTTCCTAGGGGGTGGCGATCGCCACGCAACGCCCAGAAGAGA